>ONZH01016952.1:0-33189 GCA_900303285.1 Rhinella marina | reverse complement strand
AAAGTCCCCCCTAAGGAGTCCCCACTGTAACTTGCTTCCCATCAAACTACCTCACCCCCCGACACCTGTGTCTCGCCATTGTCCACCACCTCCTCAGACAACACTGGTAATCCACACTGTCAGCACACGGAAACAGCAAAAGGTCTTGCGAATTGGGGCAGAGAATGTTCTGGGCTAGCACATCAGAGAAGGGGTGACTATGGGTTCCAGGAGTACGTGACCACATGCAATCTCCATCTAAAAAGTCATGCCACACTTGATCAATCTCATAATTTATGACTGTACCGGTTGATGCTAAATTTTTAAGTTGGGGTCCTGTGTCGTCATTCTAACTCCATCCGGCTGTTGTCACCACCACACACGCTAGCCCAGGGGGCACTCCTCTGGCTCTTCCAGCGAAACCTCCTTCCCCCCAGGCCTGCCCCCCCCCCACCTACAGGCCCTCTCTCCAAAACAATTTACATCTTTGTCCTATCTTTCTCTCTCTCCAAACCATTTTTATGGATAGCTGCCATATACGGTTTTAAACTGAGTAGTATACATACCACACTTGATCAATCTCATAATTTACAACTGTACCGGTTGATGCTAAATTTTTAAGTTGGGGTCCTGCGTCGTCATTCTAAATACATCCGGCTGTTATCACCACCACACACGCTAGCCCAGGGGGCACTCCTCTGGCTTTTCCAGCGAAACCTCCTTCCCCCCACCTACAGGCCCTCTCTCCAAACTATTTACCCGGATAGGGGACGTATTAGATATTGCACTGATATTTTTTGTTTTTCTTCTTTTAATTGCCTCCTGACCTGTGATAGGCAGAGCATGGACACGTCCCCTTAGCTGCAGTGGAAAAGATACTCCCCTGGCCAGAGCAAGCTCTTTTTCCGTTTTCCGTGGTGGAAAAATCCATGAACTATAAGGTCCCAAGATAGGGGACGTATACGGTATTAAACTGAGAAGAATCGATACCATACCGGTTGATGCAACAGTTTTGCTAAATCCATTCTGGCTGTTGTCACCACCACACACGCTTGCCCAGGGGGGCACTCCTCTGGCTCTTCTAGCAAAACCTCCTTCCCCCCCCACCTACAGGCCCTCTCTCCAAACAATTTACCCAGGTAGGGGATGTATTAGATATTGTACTGATTTTTTAATTGCCTCCTGCGATAGACAGGAATGGAACCGGGGTCAACTGCTTGGGAAGCAGCTATGCTCACCACTTTACCACCAACAGCCACAGCAACTGATAAGGACAGATACTAAACTTGATGTCAGCTGCAGTGCCAGCATGAGCAGTGGTGTCACCTGCAGGTGGTGATGGACCTTCGTTGCACCTATTTTGGTGCTTCCCTAACATGTGAAGGGTATTTGCCTCGCCTTTCTTGGTCAGGGTGAGCACAATTGCCATGAGGGTAACCACCAGGCTGTTGCCTGAGAATTTGGGGTAATGGTGGGATTAGGCAGCCTCAGAGGCATCCATGCATGCTGCCCCTGCTGTTTCCTGTCCATTTCCGTGGTGTTTCCATTATTTTCTGAGGTTTCCAGGTTTTCACCCAGCCTTCCCTAGGCAGAGCCTTGGTCCCCCGCAATAATGCTCGAGTCTCCCATTGACTTCAATGGGGTTCGTTATTCGAAACGAGCACCCGAGCATCGGGAAAAGTTCGACTCGAACAACGAGCACCCGAGCATTTTAGTGCTCGCTCATCTCTAGTGAAGATCATTTTCTATGAGTCAGCAGAGGATGTCTTTTTGCTGGAAGATACAAATCATCCAAAATATGCTATTCTGTAGATAGGAAAACAGTTCAGCTTATTTTTGCAATCTTCGAGAGCTACTCTTTGCACCAGCGGTTTCAACACTGGGAGGAGAAAAGTCCACCGACAGTGTTAAGCCTTTTATGGTGATTGTTTCTTTGCCATTTTAATGCAGGATCAAATCAATTTAGTGTCTGCACCTTACCAACCGACATGGGACATCGTAATTTTTAAGGAGTTTTCTCTAGGTTAGATTGATAATGCACCTATCTGTCCAATCAACCTCCTTTGCTAGTACTAAATGTCCTTAACATCTCTTCACCTGCCCTATCTGATCCAGGAATTCATAAACAGGATCCTGCTCATTATTCTAATGCAGCTGCAATCAGTCAGGCTCACACACTATATATATATTCCTTGCTGACTAAGGCTGTTGAAATACAAACTATTACCAACTTTGCTAATTCATTGAATTACCAGCTCTTTTTAATTGCAAATCAAAATGGCAGCCTCCAGAAAAACAATATGGCAGCCCTCATAAAAATTTCAATAGACGGAACACTCAGCGTGTCACAATGCAATGCTTCAGCCGACATGGATGATGACATCACAATGGGCCCTTGATGTTTTTCTCCCTGACAGCAGCCATTTTACTTCATTCTTCGGTCAGGTGTGAATCTGTGCATATCAACAGGTGAAGATCATTTTCTATGAGTCAGCAGAGGATGTCTTTTTGCTGGAAGATACAAATCGTCCTAAAATATGCGGTTCTGAAGATTGGAATACTGTTCAACTTATTTTTACAATCCCAGAAAACACAAACCTTCCTACCTATTTCGGATGGTATGGCCATTTAAACTTCAAGAGTTTCCCTTTGCACCAGCTGTTTCAACACAGGGAGGAGAAAGTCCACCGATGGTGTTAAGCCTTTTACAGTCATTGTTTCTTTGCTACGGTAACGCAGGATCAGATCAATTCACTGTCTGCATCATACCAACCGGCATGGGACATCATCATTTTAAAGGAGTTTTGTCTAGTTTAGATTGACAATGCACCTATCTGTCCAATCAACCTCCTTTGCTAGTACTAAATGTCCTTAACATCTCTTCACCTGCCCTATATGATCCAGGAATTCATAAACAGGATCCTGCTCATTATTCTAATGTAGCTGCAATCAGTCAGGCTCACACACTATATATATTCCTTGCTGACTAAGGCTGTTGAAATACAAACTATTACCAACTTTGCTAATTCATTGAATTACCAGCTCTTTTTAACTGCAAATCAAAATGGCAGCCTCCAGAAAAACAATATGGCAGCCCTCATATGATGACATCACAATGGGCCCTTGCTGTTTTTCTCCCTGACAGCAGCCATTTTATTTCATTCTTCGGTCAGGTGTGAATCTGTGCATATCAACAGGTGAAGATCATTTTCTATGAATCAGCAGAGGATGTCTTTTTGCTGGAAGATACAAATCGTCGTAAAATATGCTGTTCTGAAGATTGGAATACTGTTCAACTTATTTTTACAATCCCAGAAAACACAAACCTTCCTACCTATTTCGGATGGTATGGCCATTTAAACTTCAAGAGTTTCCCTTTGCACCAACTGTATTAACACTGGGAGGAGAAAAGTCCACCAACGGTGTTAAGCCTTTTATGGTCATTGTTTCTTTGCCACTGTAACGCAGGATCAGATCAATTCAGTGTCTGCACCTTACCAACCGGTATGGGACATAATAATTTTTAAAGAGTTTTGTCTTTCCAATCAACCTCCTGTGCTAGTAATGAATGTCCTTAATGTCTCTTCACCTGCCCTATCTGGTCCAGGTATTCTTAAGAAGGATCCTGCTCATTATTCTAATGAAGCTGCAATCAATCATGCTCACACACTATATATCTTCCTTGCTGACTAACGCTGTTGCAATACAAACTCTTACCAACTTTGCTAATTCATTGAATTGCCAGCTTTTTTTAACTGCAAATCAAAATGGCAGCCTCCAGAAAAAAAACAATATGGCAGCCCCCATAAAGATTTCAATAGACGGAACACTCAGCGTTTTACAATGGGACTTTCTTCCAGAAATTCAACATGGCAGTCTACATGAAAATTTCAATATACGGAACAATCAGCGTGTCACAATGGAACCCTCCTCCAGAAAATCAATATGGCAGCCTCCATGCAAATTTAATAGAGGGAACACTCAGCATGTCACAATGCAACCCTTCAGCAGACATGGATGATGACATCACAATGGGCCCTTGCTGTTTTTCTCCCTGACAGCAGCCATTTTACTTCATTCTTCGGTCAGGTGTGAATCTGTGCATGTCAACAGGTGAAGATCATTTTCTATGAGTGAGCAGAGGATGACATTTTGCTGGAAGATTCAAATCGTCCTAAAATATGCTGTTCTGAAAATTGGAATACTGTTCAACTTATTTTTCCAATCCCAGAAAACACAAACCTTCCTACCTGTTTCGGATGGTATGGCCATTTAAACTTCGAGAGCTTCCCTTTGCACCAGCTGTTTCAACACTGGGAGGAGAAAAGTCCACCGACAGTGTTAAGCCTTTTATGGTCATTGTTTCTTTGCCACTGTAACGCAGGATCAGATCAATTCCGTGTCTGCACCTTATCAACCGGCATGGAACATGATACTTTTTAAGGAGTTTTGTCTAGGTTAGATTGACAATGCACCTATCTGTCCAATCAACCTCCTGTGCTAGTACTGAATGTCCTTATCGTCTCTTCACCTGCCTTATCTGGTCCAGGTATTCATAAGCAGGATCCTGCTCATTATTCTAATGCAGCTGCAATCAGTCATGCTCACACACTATATATCTTCCTTGCTGACTAAGGCTACTTTCACACTAGCGTTTTTAAATTCCGGTATTGAGTTCCGTTATAGGGGCTCAATACCGGAAAAAAACGCTTCAGTTTTGTCCCCATTCATTGTCAATGGGGACAAAACTGAACTGAAGACAACGGAATGCTCCTGAAAGCATTCCGTTCCGTCTTCAGACCGGAGGACAAACCGCAGCATGCTGCGGTTTGCTCTCCGGTCCAGGCATCCGCACCAAGACGGATCCGGAATGACCCCCAATGCAAGTCAATGGGGACGGATCCGTTTGGTGTGGACACACTTGTAAACGGATCCGTCCTCCATTGACTTTCAATAGAGGTTATTCCGGATCCGTTTAAATGCTAATACAACCGGATCCGGAATTACGGATCCACAAGGTTGTATTACTCAGTACGGATCCGGCGGGTGAAGGGACCCGCCGGATCCGTACTAACGCTAGTGTGGAAGTAGCCTAAGGCTCTTGCAATACAAACTCTTACCAACTTTGCTAATTCATTGAATTACCGGCTCTTTTTAACTGCAAATCAAAATGGCAGCCCCCATGAAAATTTCAATAGACGGATCACTCAGCGTGTCACAATGGAACTTTCTTCCAGAAAGTCAATATGGCAGCCTCTATAAAAAAGTCAATAGACGGAACAATCAGCGTGTCACAATGGAAACCTCCTCCAGAATATCAATAAGGCAGCCTCCTTGCAAATTTAATAGAGGGAACACTCAGCATGTCACAATGCAACCCTTCAGCAGACATGGATGATGACATCACAATGGGCCCCTGCTGTTTTTCTCCCTGACAGCAGCCATTTTATTTCATTCTTCAGTCAGGTGCGAATCTGTGCATGTCAACAGGTGAAGATCATTTTCTATGAGTCAGCAGAGGATGTCTTTTTGCTGGAAGATACAAATCATCCAAAAATATGCTATTCTGTAGATTGGAATACTGTTCAGCTTATTTTTGCAATCCCAAAAAACACAAACCTTCCTACCTAATTTCCAGAAAAGATTCGCTTTGATTCGAACAAATTTGTTGCGAATCGCGTTAAAAAACTACTACTTCCGGGCTGCAGAGAGCCTGGATAGTGGTGTAGAACACTGTGCCGTGCAGTAAAATGCATAGGGAGTAGTGTTGAGCGAGCACTTCTGTGCTCGTATGCTCGGGTGCTCTGGCCGAGCAACCGAGTATAATGTTAGTCAATGGGACTAAACCAGGCATCCCCCGTTCGGGAGGGGAGGGTGTCTGGTTAATAGAAAAAGGTCAGAATCGCGACTCTCCTCTTTTACTCCTTTCGCTTGTAAAAGTATGCTAATTAACTGAATTTGTACACATTTGCGCACAATGCGTATGCATTAGCGTCCAAATGCGTATGCATTAGCATACAAATTCGTACGCATTAGCATACAATGCGTAGCATCAGCGTACAAATCAACATTACAGTGAATGCCAGCATTGCGCTTGAGTACACTTGGTGTTTTACTGTGGTAGTTGAAGAATACTGTGAGCCAGTGTGACACGCACATGTATTTGGGCAGTTAAAGGGGTTGTCCCACGAATAATATTCTACAGTTTTCAAACCAGCACCTGGATCTGAATACTTTTGTAATTGCATGTCATTAAAAATTTTGTATAGCTACTGAGTTATTCAATAACATGTATCTGTATAGCACCGCTTAATTTCTTATTTCTTTGACCTATTCACTGAGCAGGCCGCACATGCTCAGTTTCAACTTTTTACTGTCTCCTGAGCTGTGATAGGGAGAACATGGACACGCCTCCTTAGCTGCAGCAGAAAAGACACTCCCCTTGAGCTGTCAGCTTGATATAAATCTAGTAGAGTAATGAATGGAGAGAACTCTTGATCCATGTGAGGTAAAGGGCTGGTTCTAGCTTTGTTAAAAAGAGGTTGTCTTGTACTATATGATGTCTGATTTTCATTTTTTACATTATTCGTGGGATAACCCCTTTAAGGGGCCAAAACTCACCAAACAACTCAAATCTAAACTCAGTGTTACAGGTCAATGTTAGCGCCTGCTATAAAGAATCGTGCAGAGCCCCAAGATCCTACTAGAGCGCCAAAAGCGCACGCCTTTTACACCAATTCACTGATTCCACATACATTTCGACAGAACCTGTTCTATTACATGCTTATACAAGTAGAGCCCCAAAGATAGGTTGGAGATAGCAGTGGCAGCAGCATCAGCAGAATATAGAGTGGTACGACGACAATGTGGCCAGGTGGCAGCAGCGTGAGTAGGCCACAGAGTGGCAGAATGACAGATCCTGAAGTGGCAGCAGCCTGAGTAGGCCACAGATTGGCACAATCAAAGACCCTGGAAGTGGCAGCAGCAGTCGTTAAAATTGGAAGGCGACAGAGTGGCAACATGACAGACCCTGGAAGTGGCAGCAGCATGAGTAGGCCAAAGAGGGGCACGACAGACCCTGAAGTGGCAGCAGCATGAGTAGGCTACAGATTGGCACAATCAAACACCCTGGAAGTGGCAGGAGCAGTCATTAAAATTGGAAGGCGACAGAGTGGCACAATGACAGACCCTGGAAGTGGCAGCAGCATGAGTAGGCCAAAGAGGGGCACAATTACAGACACTAGAAGTGGCAGCAGCATGAGTAGGCCAAATAGTGGCACAAAGAGAGACCCTGGAAGTGGCAGCAGCATGAGTAGGCCACAGAGTGGAAGAATAACAGACCCTGGAAGTGGCAGCAGCATGAGTAGGCCAAAGAGGGGCACAATGACAGACCCTGAAGTGGCAGCAGCATGAGTAGGCCAAAGAGTGGCAAAAAGAGAGACCCTGGAAGTGGCAGCAGCATGAGTAGGCCACAGAGTGGCAGAATGACAGACCCTGGAAGTGGCAGCAGCATGAGTAGGCCAAAGAGGGGCACAATGACTGACCCTGAAGTGGCAGCAGCATGAGTAAGCCACAGATTGGCACAATCAAAGACCCTGGAAGTGGCAGCAGCAGTTGTTAAAATTGGAAGGCGACAGAGTGGCACAATGACAGACCCTTGAAGTGGCAGCAGCATGAGTAGGCCAAAAAGGGGCACAATGACAGACCCTGAAGTGGCAGCAGCATGAGTAGGCCAAAGAGTGGCACAAAGAGAGACCCTGGAAGTGGCAGAAGCATGAGTAGGCCACAGAGTGGAAGAATGACAGACCCTGAAAGTGGCAGCAGCATGAGTAGGCCAAAGAGTGGCACAAAGAGAGACCCTGGAAGTGGCAGCAGCATGAGTAGGCCAAAGAGGGGCACAATGACAGACCCTGAAGTGGCAGCAGCATGAGTAGGCCAAAGAGTGGCAAAAAGAGAGACCCTGGAAGTGGCAGCAGCATGAGTAGGCCACAGAGTGGCAGAATGACAGACCCTGGAAGTGGCAGCAGCATGAGTAGGCCAAAGAGGGGCACAATGACAGACCCTGAAGTGGCAGCAGCATGAGTAAGCCACAGATTGGCACAATCAAAGACCCTGGAAAGTGGCAGCAGCAGTTGTTAAAATTGGAAGGCGACAGAGTGGCACAATGACAGACCCTGGAAGTGGCAGCAGCATGAGTAGGCCAAAGAGGGGCACAATGACAGACCCTGAAGTGGCAGCAGCATGAGTAGGCCAAAGAGTGGCACAAAGAGAGACCCTGGAAGTGGCAGAAGCATGAGTAGGCCACAGAGTGGCAGAATGACAGACCCTGGAAGTGGCAGCAGCATGAGTAGGCCAAAGAGTGGCACAAAGAAAGACCCTGGAAGTGGCAGCAGCATGAATAGGCCACAGAGTGGCACAATTACATAATTTAAATGTAGCGGCAGCTAGAACACAGCGTGTGGAGGCAGCAGCAGCAGCAGCATACCGTAGAGTGGCACAATTACATAATTTGGACCTAGCGGCAGCTAGAAGACAGCGTGTGGAGGCGGTAGCAGCAACAGCATCCCAGAGAGTGGCACAAGTACATCCCACAGAGTGGCACAATTACATAATTTGCACGTAGCGGCAGCTAGAACACAGCGTGTGGAGGCAGCAGCAGCAGCATACCGTAGAGTGGCATAATTACATAATTTGGACCTAGCGGCAGCTAGAAGACAGCGTGTGGAGGCAGCAGCATACCGTAGAGTGGCACAATTACATAATGTGGAGGTAGCGGCAGCCAGGATACAGCGTGCGGAGGCGGCGGCAGCAGCAGCATGAGTAGGCAACAGAGTGGCACAATTACATAATTTGGACGTAGCGGCAGCTAGGACACAGCGTGTGGAGGCGGCAGCAGCAGCATCAGGCCACAGAGTGGCATGGTGACATAGCCTGGAGGTGACAGCAGTAGCAGCATCAGGAGACCTGATCAGATGGCAGCAGCATCAGAAGGCTACATATTGGGTCAATGACAGAGTGGAGAGGTGGGTGGCAATACCAGTCACTGGTAAAGATGCTGGGTGGTAGAAGGAGCAGCTGGTAGATGTGTGGCATCAGGCGGGTGGCAGCATCATAAGAGTGGCTGAGGCAGGTAGCCTGAAGAATACAGTCTCATTTGTCAAGGTTTGGGTGATGCATCATGGCTGATCTAATCTGATACATCAGGCGTTGGTGGGTGGAAATCCTGGCTGATCCACGCCTGATTCATCTTGACAAAGGAGAGTCATTCCACATTTGAGAAGGACAGGCGAGTTCTCCTTGGGGTAACTATGGCCCCCGCCGCACTGAACACCCGCTCTGATGCCACACTACTAGCCGGGCAGGACAGCTTCTCCAGTGCAAACTCAGCCAGTTGCGGTCAGAAATCCAGTTTGGCTGCCCAGTAGTCCAGAGGATCTTCAATGTGTGGTGGCAGGGTGCTGTCCAAGTAGGCCACCACCTGCTGGTTAAGGGTCTGCTCCTGATCTACCTGCTACTGCTGCTGAGTACTTTCCGCACTTGGCGGGTGAAGAAAGCTGCTCATCAGCGACTCCAGACTCAAGTTGCTGCTGATGGAGCTGGTACTGCTCCTACCCCCTCAGAGCAGCCGTGGCAGTGGTACGTGAGCGCTGAGGGGCTCCCCGGTCAGACCTGCTACAGGATGGACGATGACGCAGATAGGCAGCAGCCAACTGATTACATAGGATGTCTCTATAGTACTTCAGTTTATCCTCCCTCTCAGCAGGTGAAAAAAAAGGCCCCCATTTTAGATCGGTAGCGAGGGTCCAAGAGGGTGTAGAGCCAGAAGTCATCCCTCTGCCGGATGGTGGCTATTCGGCTGTCACTACGTAAGCAAGTGAGCATGCATCGGGCCATTTGCGCAAGTGACTCAGAGGGACTCCCTGCCTCCAACTCCTCTGTATACTGCCATGGTGTCTCTGGGTCATCGGCCTAATCTTCCACATCTCCCTCTACCTCCTCTGGCTGCTCCTGCTCCTCCTCTTCTGTCACCTGGGTAGAAAAACCACTAAATGCTTGTGCTCCAATGTCCTCCTCCTCCAGTTCAGCCCCCACCAGACTCATGTGGCCGTGAGATGCAGTCTCCACGTCTCCAGTCCCCTGACCAGAAAGATTTTGCAGAATCTGTTCCAGCACATGAAGCAGTGGAATGACGTTGTTCATACCGTAGTCCTGGCGACTGGCAAATAACGTGGCCTCTTCAAAGGGCCTGAGCAAGCGGAAGGTGTCACGCATGAGCTGCCACTGGCTGACATCAAAATTACACAGGGGAGTAATCCTGTCCGCTTGGATCATTAAGAAATCTTTTATGGCCTTTCTCTGTTCGTACAGTCTGTCCAACATATGGAGGGTAGAATTCCAAAGGGTGGACAGGAGCACAGTCAGCTTCTGGGCTGTAGGATGGCTGGACGCGTACTGCTATCTCTTTGCAATCGCCTCGGTGAACGACTGCTGCCATAATGAGTGGCGAGGAATAAGAGGTGGAGGAGCAGGAGCATCTGGAGCGGTAGATAATGACAGACAGCTCCCTTCGGCAGAGGTGCTGGAGCCTTGACTGCCTGAAATGGGCTGCGTGCCACTAGGTGATGCTGCTGTTGCTGCTGCCGACTGGACCGCCACATCTGAGCCACGGTTCTCCCAGTACACTTTGTGGTGACGCTGCATATGTTGGCGCGGGGCCATGGTGCCAACATTAGCACCCTGGCCACGCTTCACTTTCTGATCACAGATTCTACATATAGCCATGTTCACCTCCTCAGGTGTTTTAACAAAAAACTTCCACACCGCCGGGTATGCGATTTTACCACCAACCGTCCGCACTGAGTGGTACCTCCGCTGCCTGACTGAGCCCCTGCGCCGCTTTTTTCATGGCCGGAAAGCACCTGCGAAGAGTGCGGTCTACCCCGTGCCGTTTGGCTCCCAACCTCGCACTGCTGCCACTCCGCTAATGGCCACACTACCGACTTGCTGCCTGCACCGCTGCCTGATGCGCAAGCTGTCAGTCTCGTCTGCAGATGATGATAATGATGATGATGAAGCCCTTGCTTCACCCAGCTCCCAAGTGCGATCGGCTACATCAACTACAGTTTGCACGTCGCTAATGTCCTCCTCAACTGTCTTGGTGTACAAAGCCTAACCGCTCTCAACATCACCTCCCACTACACTCTCCTCATCAGTACTTGACTGCCTACTGGAAGGAGCGGATTTCTGCCCCACCTCTTGGCTTCCCAGTAGCTGCTGACTGTCCTCAAGTAGTTCGTCCTCGCTGTATAGTGGCACAGAGCCCATAGCATATAGTACTTCTCTGGATGAGGGGACCGAAAAGGACAGAAGCAGGTTGAGGACAGGTGAGGGCACTGGAGCTGCTCCTGGCCCATGCCAACTAAGGGTTGTGTCTGACGAACCCACCGACACTTGGCTGGGGGTTTCAGATGTCATCTGGGAGGAAGTGGATGACCGAGTCAACCATTCAAGAACATCTAAGTTGACCACTAGATGACATCGGTAGCTGCGGCCTCGCCGAGTGACCAATAATGCCACATCCCTTTCATCTGCTGAGACCTGTGCCTGTTCCCGAAAATTTTTTACCACTGCCTTTCCCCTGTGAAGGGCCTGTCACCCCTCTGTCTGACATCCTATTTCATAAAAAAAATTTTAAATAAAATAAAATGAACAATCCCCCCAAAAATTATACTTTGCTCACTGCCTTGCACGACGGCTTAACTATTTCTTTCAGAAATATCGTCACCTACACAGTGTGTTAACAATGGGTTACTGAACTGCAGTACAATGGGTTACTGCACAGCACTATACACTTTGTTTATATACAGACTGACGCTGCAACTATCGATGTAAAAGGAACGAGCCCAGAACCACGTCTTTACTCTTTTTTGGGCAAGTCAGTTTCACTGACTACGTTAGCCCAATATCACGTTTTTCTGTTTGGATAGCAAATAACGCCGCAAATAGTTATTAAAAAAAACAACCCCACTAAAACGGATTCACTGGTTTTTTGGCAAGTCAACTTCACTGACTACGTTAGCACAATATCACGCTTTTCTGTTTGGATGGTGAATAACACCGCAAATAGTTATTTAAAAGAACAACCCCACAAACACGGATTCACAGGTTTTTTGGCAAGTCAGCTTCACTGACTACGTTAGCACAATATCACGCTTTTCTGTTTGGATGGCAAATAACGCCACAAATAGTTATTTAAAAAAACAACCCCACTAACACAGATTTACTGTTTTTTTTGGCAATTCAACTTCACTCACTACGTTAGCACAATATCACGCTTTTCTGTTTGGATGGCGAATAACGCTGCAAATAGTTATTTAAAAGAACAACCCCACAAACACGGATTCACAGTTTTTTTGGCAAGTCAGTTTCAATGACTATGTTAGCACAATATCATGCTTTTCTGTTTGGATGGCGAATAACGCTGCAAATAGTTATTTAGAAGAACAACCCCACAAACACGGATTCACTGTTTTTTTGGCAAGTCAGCTTCACTGACTACGTTAGCACAATATCACGCTTTTCTCTTTGGATGGCGAAAAATGCCGCAAATAGTTATTTTAAAAAACTACCCCACTAACACGGATTCACTGTTTTTTTGGCAAGTCAGCTTCACTGACTACATTGCCACAATATCACGTTTTTCTGTTTGGATGGCGAATAACGACACAAATAGTTATTTAAAAAAACAACCCCACAAACACGGATTCACAGTTTTTTTGGCAAGTCAACTTCACTGACTACGTTAGAACAATATCACGTTTTTCTGTTTGGATGGCGAATAATGCCGCAAATAGTTATTTAAAAGAACAACCCCACAAACACGGATTCACTGTTTTTTTGGCAAGTCAGCTTCACTGACTACATTAGCACAATATCACGCTTTTCTGTTTGGATGGAGAATAACGCTGCAAATAGTTATTTAAAAGAACAACCCCACAAACACGGATTCACTGGTTTTTTGACAAGTCTACTTCACTGACTGCGTAAGCACAATATCACGCTTTTCTGTTTGGATGGCGAATAACGCCGCAAATAGTTATTTAAAAGAACAACCCCACAAACACGGATTCACTGTTTTTTTGGCAAGTCAGCTTCAATGACTACGTTAGCACAATATCATGCTTTTCTGTTTGGATGGCGAATAACGCCGCAAATAGTTATTAAAAAGAACAACCCCACAAACACGGATTCACTGTTTTTTTGGCAAGTCAGCTTCACTGACTACGTTAGCACAATATCACACTTTTCTGTTTGGATGGTGAATAACGCCGCAAATAGTTATTTAGAAGAACAACCCCACAAACACGGATTCACAGTTTTCTTTGGCAAGTCAGCTTCACTGACTACGTTAGCACAATATCACGCTTTTCTGTTTGGATGGCGAAAAATGCCGCAAATAGTTATTTTAAAAAACTACCCCACTAACACGGATTCACTGTTTTTTTGGCAAGTCAGCTTCACTGACTACGTTAGAACAATATCACGTTTTTCTGTTTGGATGGCGAATAACGCCGCAAATAGTTATTTAAAAGAACAACCTCACAAACACGGATTCACTGTTTTTTTGGCAATTCAACTACACTGAAGAATTTAGCACTATATGGCGCTTGTCTATTTGTATGGCGAATAACGCCGCAACTATTTCTTTCACATTTACAAGCTGCCAATCACAGATTATATATGTTTTTCCCCAAACACAACCCAAAAGATTTTTTTTTTGTTTAATTTTTTTATTATTATTATTATTTTTTTTTTCTTTATTATTTTTTTTTTTCTAATGTACCCCAAACAAAGCTCTGACCCTCTTACTGCACTGCAAAAAGTGAGAATAGTGGTTCTTCTTTGAATACAGCACCCCAAAACAGCCTTTAGAACAGAGTGCAGTGCTGTATAATAGGCTAACCCTTATGCCCACTCACTACTGCACAGTGTACCAGAATAGCGATTTCACTGCCTGATTTTCTTTCTAGAAATCGTCCCTCTCCTATCCCTGCAATTCAGATTATCTATCCCTGATCTCCTCATTTTTTTTCTTTAGTTTTTCTTTCACTTGCCCTATCTCTCCTGACATCTGTCTCTGGTCTAACATCAATAGCAAATGGCGCTTTTCAGCGTTGCAGAGCTATTTATAGGGCTGGGACATCGCAGGACCTGGCTGGCTGCTAATTGGTTACAATGTCTGCATGTGATCGCATTGTGGGCGTTTATTTCTTTGTCCCAGAAATCCTTCCCCTATGTCATGCCATGTGCTTGCGGTCATTTTAGGAAAAAAAAAAAAAAGATTTGTTACTACAAATCGCCAGGAAATTTGCATTCGTTGCGAATCGAATTTTCCATGAAATTCGTAACGAATTCCACTAGTTGCAATACAAACCATTACCATACAAAAACATTATGGCAGCCCCCATGAAAATTTCAATAGACATGTGTCACAATGGAACTTTCTTCCAGAAAGTAAATATGGCAGCCTCCATGAAAATTTCAATAGACGGAACACTCAGCGTGTCACAATGGAACCCACCTCCAGAATATCAATATGGTAGCCTCCATGCAAATTGAATAGATGGAACTGTTTCAACTGTTTCAACACTGGGAGGAGAAAAGTCCACCGACGGTGTTAAGCCTTTTATGGTCATTGTTTCTTTGCCACTGTAACGCAGGATCAGATCAATTCAGTGTCTGCACCATACTAACTGGCATGGGACATCATACTTTTTAAGGAGTTCTGTCTAGGTTAGATTGACAACGTATCTTTTTGTCAAATCAACTTTCTGTGCTAGTACTGAATGTCCTCAGCATCTCTGCACCTGCCCTATCTGGTCCAGGAATCCATAAGCAGGATCCTGACCATTTTTCCTTTGTGGCTGCAGTCAGTTATGCTCGCACACTATATATCTTCCTTGCTGACGCTGTTGCAATGCAAACTCTTACCAACTTTGCTAATTCATTAAATTGCCGGCTCCTTTTAAATGCAAATCAAAATGGCAGCCTCCAGAAAAACAATATGGCAGCCCCCATAAAAATTTCAATAGATGGAACACTCAACGTGTCACAATGCAACCCTTCAGCCGACAATGATGATGACATCACAATCGGCCCTTGATGTTTTTCTCCCTGACAGCAGCCATTTTACTTCATTCTTCGGTCAGGTGTCAATCTCTGCATGTCAACAGGTGAAGATAATTTTCTATGAGTCAGCAGAGGATTTTTTTTTTGCTGGAAGATACAAATCATCCAAAAATATGCTATTCTGAAGATTGGAATACTGTTCAACTTATTTTTGCAATCCCAGAAAACACAAACCTTCCTACCTTTTTCTAATGTTATGGCCATTTAAACTTCGAGAGTTCCCCTTTGCACCAGCTGTTTCAACACTGGGAGTAAAAAAGTCCACCGACGGTGTTAAGCCTTTTATGTTCATTGTTTCTTTGCCACTGTAACGCAGGATCAGATCAATTCAGTGTCTGCACCTTACCAACCCGCATGGGACATCATAATTTTTAAGGGGTTTTGTTTAGGTTAGATTGAAAATGCACCTATCTGTCCAATCAACCTCCTGTGCTACTATTGAATGTCCTTAACATCTCTTCACCTGCCCTATCTGGACCAGGAATTCATAATTCCTGCTCATTACTCTAATACAGCTGCAATCAGTCATGCTCCCACACTATATATCTTCCTTGCTAACTGACTCTGTTCTAATACAACCTCTTACAAACTTTGCTAATTCATTGAATTGCTGATTCTTTTTAACTGCAAATGAAAATGAAGCCTCCAGAAAAACAATATGGCAGCCCCATGAAAATTTCAATAGACGGAACACTCAGCGTTTCACAATGGAACCTTCCTCCAGAATATCAATATGGCAGCCTCTATGCAAATTTAATAGATGGAACACTCAGCGTGTCACAATTCAACCCTTCAGCAGACATGGATGATGACATCACAATGGGCCCTTGCTGTTTTCTCCCTGACAGCTGCCATTTTACTTCATTCTTCGGTCAGGTGTGAATCTGTGTATATCAACAGGTGAAGATAATTTTCTATGAGTCAGCAAAGTTTTTTTTTTTTTTGCTGGAAGATACAAATCATCCAAAAATATGCTATTCTGAAGACTGGAATACTGTTCAGCTTATTTTTGCAATCCCAGAAAACACAAAACTTCCCACCTGTTTCTGATGGTATGGCCATTTAAACTTCGAGAGTTCCCTTTTGCACCAGCTGTTTTAACATTGGGAAGAGAGAAGTCCACCGACGGTATTAAGCCTTATATGGTCATAGTTTCTTTGCCACTGTAACGCAGGTTCAGATCAATTCAGTGTCTGCACCTTACCAACTGGCATGGGACATCATACTTTTTAAGAAGTTTTGTCTGGGTTAGATTGACAATACACCTATCTATCAAATCAACTTTCTGTGCTAGTACTGAATGTCCTTAGCATCTCTGCACCTGCCTTATTTGGTCCAGACAATCATAAGCAGGATCCTGAAGCTTCAATCAGTCATGCTCACACACTATATATCATCCTTGCTGACTAACGCTGTTGCAATACAAACTCTTGCCAACTTTCCTAATTCATTGAATTGCCAGCTTTTAACTGCAAATCAAAATGGTAGCCTCCAGAAAAACAATATGGCAGCCCCCATGAAAATTTCAATAGACAGAACACCCAGCGTGTCACAATGGAACCCTCCTCCAGAATATCAATATGGCAGCCTCCATGCAAATTTTAATAGACGGAACACTCAGCGTGTCACAATGGAACCCTCCTCTAGAGTATCAATATGGCAGCCTCCATGGAAATTTAATAGGCGGAACAATCAGTGTGTCACAATTCAACCCTTCAGCAGACATGGATGATGACATCACAATGGGCCCTTGCTGTTTTTCTCCCTGACAGTAGCCACTTTACTTCATTCTTCGGTCAGGTGTGAATCTGTGAATATCAAAAGGTGAAGATAATTTTCTATGAATCAGCAGAGGATGTCTGTATGCTTTAAGGTACAAATCATTGAAAAATATGCTATTGAGAAGATTGGAATACTGTTCAGCGTATTTTTGCAATTCCTAAAAATACGAAGCTTCCTAACTGTATCTGATGGTATGGCCATTTAAACTTTGACAGTTCCCCTTTGCACCAGCTGTTTCAATACTGGGAGGAGAAAAGGCCACCAACGGTGTTAAGCCTTTTATGGTCATTGTTTTTTTGCCACTGTAATGCAGGATGAGATGAATTCAGTGTCTGCAACTTACCAACCAGCATGCGACATCATACTGTTTAAGGAGTTTTGTGTAGGTTAGATTGACAATGCACCTATCTGTCCAATCAACCTTCTGTGCTAGTACTGAATGTCATTAGCATCTTTGAACCTGCCCTATCTGGTCCAGGAATTGATAAGCAGGATTCCACCCAAGTATTTCAGTGCAGTTGCAATCATTCATGCTCACACACTATATATTTTCCTTGCTGACTAACACTGTTGAATTACAAACTCTTACCAGCTTTGCTAATTCATTAAAATGCTGGCTCTCTTTAACTGCAAATCAAAATGGCAGACTCCTGAAAAACAATATGGCAGTCCCCATAAAAATTTCATTAGATGGAACACTCAGCGTGTCGCAATTTAACTCTCCTCCAGAAAATCAATATGGCAGCCCCCATGAAAATTTGAATAGATGGAAAACTCAGTGTGTCACAATGCAATCCTTCAACAGACATAAATGATGACATCACAATGGGCTTTGCTGTTTTTCTCCCTGACAGTAGCCATTTTACTTCATTCTTTGGTCATGTGTGAATCAGTGCATATCAACAGTTGAAAATAATTTTATATGAGTCAACAGAGGATGTCTTTTTGTTGGAAGATACAAATCATCAAAAAATATGCTATTCTGAATATTGGAATACTGTTCAGCGTATTTTTGCAATCCCAGAAAACACAAACCTTCCTACCTGTTTCTGATGGTATGGCCATTTAAACTTCGACAGTTCCCCGTTGCACCAGCTTTTTTAACATTGGGTGGAGAAGAGGCCACCAACGGTGTTAAGCCTTTTATGGTCATTGTTTCTTTGCAGCTGTAATGCAGAATCAGATTAATTCAGTGTCTGCACCTTACCATTCGGCATGGGACAGCATACTTTTTAAGGAGTTTTGTCTAGGTTAGAGTGATAATGCATCTGTTCAATCAACCTTCTGAGCTAGTACTGAATGTTTTTAGCATCTTTGAACCTGCCCTATCTGGTTCAGGAATTCGTAAGCACGATTCCGCCAAGTATTCCAATGCAGCAGCAATCAGTCACGCTCACACACTAGATATCTTCCTTGCTAACTAATGCTGTTGCAATACAAACTCTAACCAACTTTGCTAATTCATTGAATTGCAGGCTCTGTTTAACTACATCAAAATGGCAGCCTCCATAAAAACAATATGGCAGCCCCCATGAAAATTTCAATAGATGGAAACCTCAGTGTGTCACAATGGAACCCTCCACCAGAAAGTCAATATGGCAGCCTCCATTAAAATTTCAGTAGACGGAACACTCAGCATGTCACAATGCAACCCTTCCACAGGCATGGATGATGGCATCACAATGAGCCCTTGCTGTTTTTCTCCCTGACAGCAGCCATTTTACTTCATTCTTCGGTCAGGTGTGAATCTGTGCATATCAACAGGCGACGATCATTTATAAGAGTCAGCAGAGGATATCTTTTTCCTGGAAGATACAAATAATCGAAAAATATGCTGTTGTGAAGATTGGAATATTGTTCAGCGTATTTTTGTAATCCCAGAAAACACAAACTTTCCTACCTTTTTCTGATTGTATGGCCATTGATTCTTCGAGAGTTTCCCTTCACACCAACTATGTCAACACTGGGAGAAGAAAACGCCATCAACAGTTTTAAAGGGAGTCACCTCATTTTCACCTATATAACTAACAGCACTGCCCCACAGAAGATTGCATACACATCTCAGACATACCTGTGTGCACTGTGTGTCTGTATTGCATGTCAAGAAAAAGCACTTTTATTCTGCAGGAAAACAGCTCCCAAGTGCCCGGCTGAAAGTGAAAGTAAAAACAGCTTTCTCTCTTGACTCGATTTCTAACAGCTATATCTTCTGATATACTGGATATAATGCTGTGATTTTGGTATCATTTTAAAGCTTGGAATGCTTTCAAAGGAGGTCAGAACAATTGTTCTATCTGCTACTAATCCCAAGATATGAGCAGCTAAAGCTGCCCTCCCCCCTCCAGTCTGGTTGGCAGCAGCAGCAGAGCCGGGCACTTGGGAGCTGTTTTCCTGCAGAATAAAAGTGCTTTTTCTGAACGAGGAATACACACACACAGTGCACACAGGTATGTCTGAGATGTGTATGCAATCCTCTGTGAGGCACTGCTGTTAGCTATATAGGTGAAAATGAGGTGACAGACTCCCTTTAAGCCTTTTTTGGTCATTGCTTCTTTGCCACTGCAACGCAGGATCAGATCAGTTTAGCGTCTGCACCTCACCAAACGCCATGGGATATCATACTTTTTAAGGAGTTTTGTCTAGGTTAGATTGACAGTGACCTGTATGTCCAATCAACCTTCTGTGCTAGTAATGAATGTCATAGCATCTTTGAACCTGCCCTATCTGGTCCAGGAATTTATAAGCAGGATCCTGCCCATTATTCCAGTACAGCTACAATCAGTCATGCTCACACACTAGATATCTTCCTTGCTAACCAATGCTGCTGCAATGCAAACTCTTACTAATGTTGCTAATTCATTGAATTGCTGACTCTTTTTAACTGCAAATCAAAATGGTAGCCTCTAGAAAAACAATATGGCAGCCCCCATGAAAATGTCAATAGATGGAATACTCAGCGTGTCACAGTGGAACCGTCTTCCTGAAAATAAATATGGCAACCTGCATGAAAATTTCAATAGGCGGAACACTCAGCGTGTCACAATGCAACCCTTCCACAGACATGGATGATGACATCACAATGGGCCCTTGCTGTTTTTCTCCCTGACAACAGCCATTATGCTTCAGTGTTTAGTCAGGTTTATGTGTGTCAGCAGAGGATGTCTGCTTTCTGGAAGATTTGATTGATCTAAAAGGCATATTTGTGCAGATTTGAATGCTGCTCAGCTTATTTTAGCAAGCTGGCTTAATTTTTATCTTTAGCTTTTTTAAGGCCTGTTTCGATGGGCGAATATTAAATTATAGGATATGCTCATTTGCATACCTTCTTCACAGTAGTTCCAGAATAGTATTGCCTGGCCTATAAGACTTCGCAAGCTGGTTAAAGGGGTTATTCAACTCTTATAATGTTCTCCCTAATGCCTGGCCCCCTCATACTGGTCATACTTACTGCCACCCGAATCGCTTCTGATGCTGCACGACCGCAGTGCATCTCCCCTTCAATCAAAACATCTGGTGACTGGAACCATGTCTAGGGAGGTTAGTCACTGTTTTGGCCTGCTATTGCCTGCTCCCCCTTCGCCTGATATTTTGATCCACGCGATAGGGAGATACAGGTTAGCCTTGGGAGCATCAGAAGCTATGCATGTCCCGGGGAGCAGGGTAAGTATGACCAGTAAGAGGGGCCCAGGCATTAGGAGGGACATTATAGGGTTGGATAACCCCTTTATGCCGCTCTCCACAATTAGATATAGTACTCCCCAAATATTTTACATTTACTCATTCTTAGGCAAATTGTGGATCAGCAAAAAAAAATGGATGATGTCCGTATGGCATGACATCCGTTTTTTTTGCTGATCCACTGTAACAATGCATATCCTTGTCCTCAAAACGGACAAGAATAGGACATGTTTTATTTTTTTTTTTGCAGGGCTTCAGAACGGACATACGGATGAGGATAGCACACAGTGTGCTGTCAGCATTTTTAAAATGAATGGGTCCGCATCCTATCAGCAAAATATGCGGATCGGTGCCCACAAAATACACTGTCGTGTGAAAGTAGCCTTACAATCTGTTTACATTGACCATGAACTAGTAGAAATATGACTAGAACTTAAAGTATCTCCGTTTTGTTTCTGACATATTCTATAATATTTCTATATAGTTAGAGCTCTGTCTTTTGGTCATAATTTTTTTTCTTAGATCTCCTTTTTCCCTTTGTACAGCCATAGTTACATGATAACATTCCACTTGTCTACATTCACCACCACTAGAGGGAGTTTAGAGCTGTGTAGACTGATTTGTTATTAAAGGGTTTATTGCAGAATCTCAACTTATCACTATCCACAGGATAGGTTAAAAGTGTCTGATCGATGTGGCTCCAACTGCTAAAATCATGAGAATGGGGTTCCTGTCTCCCTACAGTCAAGCATGCAGACCGCATGACACCCATAACACTGTGTCATCCACAAATGTCCCCAGAACAATGTAATCCACAGATCCACCATAACAGTGTGTCATCCACAGATGTCCGTTATAATGTCAGACATACAAGAGTGTATAACCCTTAGGGTCAGCTCACACAGAGTTTTCTAGCACTGATTTTGGAGCGTTTCTGTCTCAAAATCATCTCTAAATATGACTCAAAACAGCATTCCATTCATTTTAATGAGAAGCAGCACTTGCTTCCTTTTTACATATGTAAAAAAGAAACAGAATGTCCTATCTTGGGGCAGAATCAGCACTGATTTTCCCATTCAAATTGATGGTAAGCAGAAGAAACATACCATTTGAGATGTGCACATACATGCTTTTATTCGTGCGTAAACACACCAAAAATTGCGTCAAGAAACGTTTGTGGGAAAACTACTATAGAATTTAATACAAAAAAATGAGTAAAAAATCTGCCTGAAAAAAAGCTTTAAAAAAAATGCATCAAAAACTTAAGTTATTTTGAGGCGTAAAAATATGCTTGGATTCATCATTGATTTTTTTTACACATGCATTTTGAAAATCAGTCATGTGAACTGACCCTTAGAGTTCTGAAATCTACTGAATTATACTGACATAACGCTGTCAGTAATGTTGAGTTTCGGATCATAGATTCAAAGTCGATTCGTTATAACACTTCGTTTTAACGCTGTACAGAGGCCTGTATCCATACAGCATTAAAACGTATGTTTTGACGAAGGCAAAATTTATTAAGTCCGAAGTTGCGAGAGACTAATAGAGATGAACGAAGAGAGCTTTGGATCCTAGATCCGAATTCGCTTCGCTCAAAACTTCTGTTAAATGCTGTATGGCCTCTTCGGAGGCCGCACATTTTAATGCTGTATGGAGATTGATCTCTGTATAGCATTAAACTGAAGTTTTGGGAGAAGCGACTTCAGATCTGAAGCTTGCTTCGTTCATCCCTAACGAATAACTTTGGGCTTTGATTCTGCGACTTTAAAAACATTTTAAAACAGGAATCCGAAGTCAGCTTTGGTGCTGGCCGGTACTGAGGTACCGAAGTCAACTTCAGATTCCTGCTTTAACCCCTTAGTGACCAGTCTGTTTTGGGCCTTTACTGACCAAGTAAGGCCCAAAATAGTAAGTGTTTTTCTTCCTTTTTTCATTGTCGCCTTCCAAGAAGTATAACTTTTTTTTACTTTTCCGTCTATATAGCTGTATAAGGGCTTGTTTTTTGTGTGACAAGTTTTAGTTTTTAATGCCACCATTTTGTGGTACACATAACTTTCTGATTAACTTTTATTAATTCTTTCTGGGAGGGAGATGGGAAAAACAGCAATACTGCAAATGAGCTTTTACATTATAAATTTTATGGGGTTCATTTTCATTATAAATAACATAATATCTTTATTTTCTGGGTCAGTACAATTACAGTGATACCAAATACATATAGTTTTTTTTCTGTTTTACTACTTTTGTTCAATACAACCCTTTTTTAAAAGGAATAAAATCTTTTTGAATAGCCACTTCCCAAGACCCATAACTTTTTTTTATTTTTCTTTCTATAGAGTTGTGTGGGAGCTTGATTTTTTATTGGTATCATTTTGGAGTAAATGAAACTTTTTGATCACTTGTTATAACGTTTTTTCAGTGGCAACTAACTATAAATTACCAATTCTAATATAGTGGCACCATATTTCGCAGCGCTTTATGAATTCATAGGGTTCATGTACAAAACAAAAGCAAATGGCTATACTGAAACACTAGGAGTTAGGGCCCTGCTCACAAGAGCTTACAATCATATCATATCATTATTTTTTATGGAGTTCACCATAGGGGATAATTTACATGATATTTATGTAGTGCACTCTGACTGATTTTAAAATACAATGCACTATCCCTGTAGTGTATTGCATTTTAATGTCAGTGCTATACTGACATTGACCAGCAGGCTACCCCAGAGAGGCATAGCCTGCTGGAATCTACTCAAGGCTGATTTGGAGCCTACATCAGACCCCAGCCAGTTTTCACACACATCGGCACCCCACAATCGCATTTGCAGGGTGCCGATGGGAGACAGAGGGAGTCTGCTCCCTCTGTCAGTGCTTTACAAGCAGTGGGCGCCATTGCCTGCTGCATGTAAAGCATTAAAAAGCCTGGATCAGCACTTCTGCCAGTCCAGGCTGTTAGAGCAGGAGCGCGGCTCTTATATGAGAGCCGGGCCCCTGCTCCCCACTGCACAAGGGACCTATGCAGTGCTCAGACTGGGCCGCTGTACAAAAGCGGCAGACCAGCCTAAGGCCCATTAGTGACCACTCCAAAAAGGCGTATGGGTGGTCACCAAAGGGTTAAAACAATTTTAAGTCATAGAATCAAAGCCTGAAGTTATTCACCGAAGTTTTGCTAGATGAATTATGCATCTGAGAAGCACATACATTTTAATGCTGCACGGAGACAGCGAGTTTTCTGCAGCATGCATTAAACATTCCACGATAAGGGCAGCAATATTACGCCCTTTTTCTTTCATGTACTTAGCTCTTTTAAAACCTCTGTCAGTAGCGCAATGAAATTGTCCATAGGATGCATGAATTTAAGGGTATAGTCATAAAAGGATAATGGTGGGCAAGAAAGCCATACTATTACTATTTGAGCTGGCCATGCAGTGTCATTTTCGTATATGCCTTTTTGTTGAGCCAAATCTGGTTCTGGATGCAAAAAAAACAAACAATTTTCAATATAGTCAAATTCATACTGTTAGGTAAGTCATGATTTTGTGACTCTGCTCTGATTTTCTACAAAAGCACATAAAAGTTTTTGCAATAGTGAATATAGAAAAAAATGCTCTAACTTTGCAGTGTTAGTATTGCCAAAAAATCACTCACAATGTCATTAAACCAAATTTACAACAATAACATGGACAAAGACAGCTGTAGACTAAGTCTAGGGGAAGTCTAAAATTAATGAAGCAAATCGCCCATCGCTATCAGATTTACAAAACAAACATTTATAATCAGGGCAATGTGGTTGCTTGAATGCACAGTCATTCCCATAGTACAGATTAGCCCCAAAGCAAATAATTAATCCACTGGAATGTTGGTCCTTTCAGTTAACACAGCAGTTTTAATACTTGGGTCCAATATACTCATCACCTTCTTCCTGTGCCTAATAAGTGCTGGATTTAGTTTATCTTTCTACCTCAAAAAAGCACATTGTCCAGGGTCACATCAAAAAGGGAGTGCTATAATACGGTGAGTTGAAGATTTGTCATTGCACGTGAAAGACACTAGAGTAGTAGGATGTGTCATTGGGTAGCCTAAAATTTATATCTAGTATCCAAGAATGACCCCAGGCATGGTTCACCCCCAGTGGCAAATAAGTCCAGAGAGTCAGGGTTTGCAGTAAACCAGTATCCTTCTTTACTGGAGGAACTCAACTGTAAAACAATATAGAAAATGCACTGAGCTGTCTTCTTCAGTCTCCTCCATGGCAGAAGATTGTTCCATGCGGAGGAAAAAACGGAACTAGCCGTCCCTCTCTCTATGATGGCTGATACCCTAGCCAAAGCGCTGGTGGCCCAGGGTCTGCTCAGTTGTTGGGCTGAGTATACCCATGTCAGTGTCTTCTTCTGGTCACTCGTGCAGTCTGGCAGAGTCTATCCTACTAAACATTGCTACTTATCTATAGACCATGAAGAGCTCTGGATTCTCTACTTTTATACAGTTTGTAACGTATCTAAAATCTTCTAGTGGGAGAGGTGAAGCTGGAGAATCATAGGCTAATAGAAATAAGTTTGCAGTTCACAGCTGTCATAGACTTGTATTGTGCCTCTATGCAAGTCAATGGGAATAACTAAACAGTTTCCAGATATAAACAACCATCCGGCAGAGCTAAACCAAACAGTCTAAAGTTCACTGTCTGTTCTTTTCCCCTCCAAAACTTAACTCTGCATAGTTGATAATAGTAACTGTGGAAAATGAATAACTCAAATGAAAAGGATATATTACAATAAACATATCAAATATAGTTCAACAATATAAAACAGTGAAAATGTAAGCAACGACTCACATCATAGTTCAAGTTAACCCTTCAAAGTGCAATAAAGTAGGGAATTGATGGCTCTGCATAGCAGCAATAGGAGCATATGTGCATATTTGCCTCATTGGCACAGAGGGCTGTTATGCCAATGTAGATGGCCCTAGTAAGCCTTGAATATTAGGTCATCTAACAGACACCTGAAGTTCAAAGGGGTTCTATGTGTTCACATATCATTTTTTATGTCGTGCTTAGTTTCTTCAAGGATTTTTGTGTAGTTTTCACTGTGTCTTTGCACCAAAATTCCATTGTGTTACCTGTGGATTTTGATGCAGATTTGCCTTAGATCTCACCCTTCTCATCATACTGTGTGCGTGAGTTTTTGAAATTGTCAGTATTTAGCTAGTACTGTATTATGCTGTGGATTTTCAGCATGAAAATCCACATGAAAAATCTACGAGTAATACACACTGTGTGCACATACAGTACCCTGAGAGTATATAAAAAAATAGAGCATGTATCCGTGCTAAAAACACGGACCCACCTAAAACACCGATGTGTGAATACAAACATTAAAATAGGGATGTGTGCTGTCTGTGGAGAACACGTACAGCACACATTCATGGAACACTGATGTGTGAATGCGGCTTTAGGAGGAGAGTAAATGTAATCTTAATCAGCAGCCACAAGGATAATCCAAAGAAAAAAAGCACATATGTTGCACGGTACAGAGCCTACAAAAAAGAAACGGGCAGAAAAAATCACAGGCACAGATGATGGGAAAAAGTTCACTTACACACCCCGACTACCATCCCCCGCAGCGCTACCACACTGTCCACGGGGTTCTCTCCTCCTATCCTGCCTTCCTTCTTTCTGTGACTTTGTGACCAAGGTCCGGAGGTGACCGAAACGTCAGAGAAACAAAAAGTTACTGATTTGCTAAAGGCACTTATTTCTCCATGACCATATTTACATGTGGAGGATATAAAAAATAAAAATTTCCTAATTGCATTGAAAACTACCAGAGTGTGCAGTGGTATTCTTCTATATTTGATAATCTGGATCATATCCACTCCACTAGCTCCACTAGTGGACGAGTGCGACCCATCTCTCCTAAATAGCTCTAGGATTAGACACAGAGTCAGAAAACAGATTGCCCTTTTCCAGTAACAATGACTGGTCCAGCAGCCAGGGCTTGTCTGGCCAGCATGGCGACCCTCCCAGTACAGTGCTGCATAGTGATACACAGTAAACTCCTGCCATTAATGTGCCCATTTTCCACATTCTCATGCATATAAACCCACACAGTCCCACAGATCCTACTGTCCTTTGTACAAAGACGTAAAAAATAAATAAAATTCAAGCTAATTCTATTAAGAAATATGCAGCACACAACACAGAGTGCATTATATTAGGGGTTAGGTATGTTTTATCACTTTATGTGAGATGGTATTTCTGGCATTAATAAAATCCATCCTGTAAAATGGTTTCTGTGTAATCAATCCTATGGTTTTGTGCCAATTATTAAGTGTGTTTATCTACTGACAGTGGGTAAAGTGCCTCATATAAGACAAATCTAAAGACAAAGAAACCAGTGAGAGCGTCCCATGTAAATTCAACACTTCAGTAATAAAGGAGAATTGAGCTTGTGTTTTATCTTTGAAGAAATGAAGAGAGGAAATAATGTCCTCCATAGTGATTAACTGCACTCCAACATCTGGTTTTGAAGCTGTTGAGCCCTTTGTTGGCTGTGTCCTATAATAGAATAAAGCAGACAACTGAAATGGAAAGAGCTTCAGCAGGATGTTTTTTTCCTCCACTAGTCACAACATCACCCTGTGTAGATAAAGAAAGAATGCAGACAACTAGAGATCGCATGTTCTCCAAGTGCAGAAATAAAAGGAATACAACAAAGTCTGTAGATATGAGACAGATACAGCATGTAAAATGCAGAGTCAAATGTATTCCGGAAAGGTCATGTAGTCAGATGCTCAGCTTTGACTATTACAGTGAAACTCCTGTGTAAAAGGGGATGATATTCTAATGTCCTAGATAACATGTCAGAAGATAATATCGGTGAAGTCTGTCTTCTCAGACTCCCAGTGATTTCCAGAATAAAAAGGCTCTGATTAAAAAAAAGACTAAACCAAGAGATGAACGATAAAAGTCTTATAAACAAAAAATACAAATGTAGAAAACACAGGGGTTAGGGTATGACCACAGGGCACGGTCGTGATCTGGTCGGATTACAGTCAGACACCTAGCAATGTGAAAGAGAAAGGGGGGTATGGGTTGGTGATTTTAGAAAAATTCTTTATTAATTTTATAAACTGGATTAAAAATGTAATTATAACTCAATCAAAATGTTACTTAATATATACAATGCAAACTTAACAACACTGTAAACCCTACCAGGATTGCAAAAAAAAAAAGAATAAAAATAAATAAATCATCTTTTGTGTGTGTGCACTTTCTGTGGTTAGTGTTTCTTTAAGAGATCAGCCTCCTTTTGGCACTCATAGATTTCTGTTACTGAAAATCCAACACAACATTCTAAAGAGTATATTAGATGGGAAGATTTTCTGCCCAATGATCTCTAACAAACGTTCGTAGTAAACCTTGTAAGCAATCATCTGGCAGTCTAATACTGCAGCTGATTGCATGATGAATGAGAAAATGCTCATACATCGGAAAATCTAGATCTTTCAGCATGTTGGAAAATCAGGAGTTGCTGGCGGCAGATTGTGCTGTCTAATTACGATCTGCTGCCGGCTAACCACTGTACAGTAATGGGTAAAAGCGATGACATAGCGATCATTCCTCCCCATGTTGCTGAGGAGATCGCTGCATGTAATAGCAGTGGTCTCCTCAATATGCGAGCAGGCGATTGCCGGGAGAGAACCCTGTGTGATTGGGATATCTATTACACCATTAAGCACACTGCCGCTGACTTGACCGCACTTGACCCACTGCACTTGACCCACAATTGAAATCTAATCAGATTCTCAAAACAGACATGAGTGGTGGTTGGGTTGTGATTAGAGATGAGCGAGCATGCTCGTCCGAGCTTGGTGTTCGTTCGAGTATTACGGTACTCGCAAGTGCTCGCTGCTTGGACGAGTATCTCGCCATGCTCGAGGAAATGGCATCTCACGCATTTTGAATTTTTGCCGCCTATAAACTCAGCCAATCACAAGCCAGGAGACTCTGTGGTACACCCAGCATCACGTGGGGCTCTTACATGTCGATAGCAGGGGTTGGCTGGCCTGGTTGGCTGTCCAGGTGACCCTGGAATATACTAGTGACTGCCCACGGTGCTCAGCTCAGATGCTGTCTGGATTTCGTTAGGGACAGAGCTGCTGCGTTTCAGGGAGAGTGTTAGGGCCTGGATTTAGTTCTCTGTTAGGCAGGAGTGATCTCAAAAGAACCCAACAGCCCTTCTAAGGGCTACAAGACATTTTTTTTGTCTCCTGGCTGGGCTGGCTGGCACTAGTAGTGCAGCTATCACCATATATGACCCTTTTTTTTATTGTTTTATCTCGGTGATACAAATCCATTTCATACAGCAGTGTGGAACCATTCTGTGTGTCACAGTTCAGCTGTCCACTCACCACAAACCGTATTTTCTGTCCAGGTGACACATTCTGTACGTCAATTAATTAAAAAGGGTCTTTTGCTCTCACTGATACAGCTACATTACAAAAATCTCTGTGCGACATTTGTATGGGTTGCAGTCAAAATAGCCACAGTCAGCAGGGGCTGAGTTTGCTCTCTGATAGTTTCTGCACGTCACTTTATATATAAAAAAAATATCTAAAAATATATATATAAAAAAATAGTTTTTTTGTTGTTTTATCTCAGTGATACAAATCCATTTCATACAGCTGTGTGGAACCATTCTGTGTGTCACAGTTCAGCTGTCCACTCACCACAAACCACACTCCGTATTTTCTGTCCAGGTGACACATTCTGTACGTCACGTAATTAAAAAAGGTTTTTTGCTCTCACTGATACAGCTACATTACAAAAATCTCTGTGCGACATTTGTCTCGGTTGCAGTCAAAATAGCCACAGTCAGCAGGGGCTGAGTTTGCTCTCTGATAGTTTCTGAAAGTCACGTTAAAAAAATATATATATAAAAAAAAATATAAAAAAAAAAATAGTTTTTTTGTTGTTTTATCTCAGTGATACAAATCCATTTCATACAGCTGTGTGGAACCATTCTGTGTGTCACAGTTCAGCTGTCCAGTCACCACAAACCACAATCCGTATTTTCTGTCCAGGTGACACATTCTGTACGTCACTTAATTAAAAAAGGTCTTTTGCTCTCACTGATACAGCTACATTACAAAAGTCTCTGTGCGACATTTGTCTGGGTTGCACTTAAGTAGACCAAGTCTGCCTAATCTAATAGTTTCAGTGTAATTGCTCCATACTGCTCGTTACGTAATAAAATGCGTAATTTAGCTCTAACTTATCCACCTATATACAAAACACAATCCGTATTTACTGTCCAGGTGACACATTCTGTACGTCACTTAATTAAAAAAGGTCTTTTGCTCTCACTGATACAGCTACATTACAAAAATCTCTGTGCGACATTTGTCTGGGTTGCACTTAAGCAGACCAAGTCTGCCTAATCTAATAGTTTCAGTGTAATTGCTCCATACTGCACGGTATGTAATAACATACGTAATTTAGCTCTAACTTATCCACCTATATACAAAACACAATCCGTATTTTCTGTCCAGGTGACACATTCTGTACGTCAATTAATTAAAAAAGGTCTTTTGCTCTCACTGATACAGCTAGATTACAAAAATCTCTGTGCGACATTTGTCTGGGTTGCACTTAAGCAGACCAAAACAAACCACAACAGTGCGAACAGCTGATGTCGTGGATTGAGGACAATGCTTCAAGTAATTTGTCCACCAGTCAGTCTTCCACGCAGTCCACCCACGTTACCCAAGGGAGCACTCCTCTGGCTCCTCCACCTCAACCTCCTTCCCCCCAGTCTGCCCCCTCCCAGGAAAATTTGGAATGCGATCCGGCATACTCTAAGGAACTGTTTTCTGGACCCTTCCCAGAGTCACAAACCACTTCTCATGTTGCTGCTGACCTCTTTCCCGATGCCCAAGTTTTCCAACTGTCGCAGTCTGTGGGTGATGATGATGATGACAATGTTGACTTAGTGGAAGAAGTGTGTAAAGAGGTGTCGGACGATGAGGAGACACAGTTGTCAGACAGTGGTGAAGTTGTTGTCAGGGCAGGAAGTCCGAGGGGGGAGCAGACTGAGGAATCGGAGGATGACGAGGTGACTGACCCAAGCTGGGTTGATAAGCCGAGTGAAGACAGTGCTTCTGAGGCGGAGGTGAGTGCTGCACCAGAACAGGTTGGAAGAGGCAGTGGTTTGGCCAGAGGGAGAAGCAGGGCCAGAACTGGTGCATCAGCAGCAACTGTTTCATGTAGTGAAGCTCCCGTGGTGAGGCCTAGATGTTCGCAAGTCTGGAGGTTCTTTAAAGAAAGTGAGGATGACCGACGGACTGTGGTGTGCAACCTGTGCCACACCAGGATCAGCAGGGGTGCCACCACTACTAGCCTGGTTGCACAACATATAATGAACAATAAAGATAGAAATGAATTCAAATATATGTGGCACTATGCCAACTAAAGATAAAAAAGGAAGTCCTTAGTTACACAGATTTGCAAATGCGTGATCATGCCCACTCACCAATCGTCACGGTAACTTCCTGTGGAGTGGGTTCCTACACTCATCTATGCCTCTGTTCAGACTACATCCAAGTCTCCATGGTTCTGGGCGTGTGGAACCAGCTAAATAGGTATCCTATCAGGAAGTCCTAGGTGAATGGGCGTCGTCAGGTCCAAAAAGAGCATGCTAGGCTCAGTATATAATGATAAAAAATAATAAAAGTTTGGACCAACGATATATATATATATATATACATTTTTTCTTTAAGTGCATATCCATAAAGCAGAACTGTAGATATATAAAGGTATGGTTGCACAACATATAATGAACAATAAAGATAGAAATGAATTCAAATATATGTGGCACTATGCCAACTAAAGATAAAAAAGGAAGTCCTTAGTTACACAGATTTGCAAATGCGTGATCATGCCCACTCACCAATCGTCACGGTAACTTCCTGTGGAGTGGGTTCCTACACTCATCTATGCCTCTGTTCAGACTACATCCAAGTCTCCATGGTTCTGGGCGTGTGGAACCAGCTAAATAGGTATCCTATCAGGAAGTCCTAGGTGAATGGGCGTCGTCAGGTCCAAAAAGAGCATGCTAGGCTCAGTATATAATGATAAAAAATAATAAAAGTTTGGACCAACGATATATATATATATATATACATTTTTTTCTTTAAGTGCATATCCATAAAGCAGAACTGTAGATATATAAAGGTATGGTTGCACAACATATAATGAACAATAAAGATAGAAATGAATTCAAATATATGTGGCACTATGCCAACTAAAGATAAAAAAGGAAGTCCTTAGTTACACAGATTTGCAAATGCGTGATCATGCCCACTCACCAATCGTCACGGTAACTTCCTGTGGAGTGGGTTCCTACACTCATCTATGCCTCTGTTCAGACTACATATGTATATATATATATATATCGTTGGTCCAAACTTTTATTATTTTTTATCATTATATACTGAGCCTAGCATGCTCTTTTTGGACCTGACGACGCCCATTCACCTAGGACTTCCTGATAGGATACCTATTTAGCTGGTTCCACACGCCCAGAACCATGGAGACTTGGATGTAGTCTGAACAGAGGCATAGATGAGTGTAGGAACCCACTCCACAGGAAGTTACCGTGACGATTGGTGAGTGGGCATGATCACGCATTTGCAAATCTGTGTAACTAAGGACTTCCTTTTTTATCTTTAGTTGGCATAGTGCCACATATATTTGAATTCATTTCTATCTTTATTGTTCATTATATGTTGTGCAACCATACCTTTATATATCTACAGTTCTGCTTTATGGATATGCACTTAAAGAAAAAAATGTGTATATATATATATATATATATATCGTTGGTCCAAACTTTTATTATTTTTTATCATTATATACTGAGCCTAGCATGCTCTTTTTGGACCTGACGACGCCCATTCACCTAGGACTTCCTGATAGGATACCTATTTAGCTGGTTCCACACGCCCAGAACCATGGAGACTTGGATGTAGTCTGAACAGAGGCATAGATGAGTGTAGGAACCCACTCCACAGGAAGTTACCGTGACGATTGGTGAGTGGGCATGATCACGCATTTGCAAATCTGTGTAACTAAGGACTTCCTTTTTTATCTTTAGTTGGCATAGTGCCACATATATTTGAATTCATTTCTATCTTTATTGTTCATTATATGTTGTGCAACCATACCTTTATATATCTACAGTTCTGCTTTATGGATATGCACTTAAAGAAAAAAATGTATATATATATATATATCGTTGGTCCAAACTTTTATTATTTTTTATCATTATATACTGAGCCTAGCATGCTCTTTTTGGACCTGACGACGCCCATTCACCTAGGACTTCCTGATAGGATACCTATTTAGCTGGTTCCACACGCCCAGAACCATGGAGACTTGGATGTAGTCTGAACAGAGGCATAGATGAGTGTAGGAACCCACTCCACAGGAAGTTACCGTGACGATTGATGAGTGGGCATGATCACGCATTTGCAAATCTGTGTAACTAAGGACTTCCTT
>ONZH01016951.1:0-102808 GCA_900303285.1 Rhinella marina | reverse complement strand
TCACGGTGGGAACCAGGCATGTAGAGTCATGCCGTTCCACCTTTTCTGGGTCGCACAAAGACACGGTGGTTGGAACCAAAGATCTCAAATTTGGACTCATCAGACCAAAGCACAGATTTCCACTGGTCTAATGTCCATTCCTTTGTGTTCTTTAGCCCAAACAAGTCTCTTCTGCTTGTTGCCTGTCCTTAGCAGTGGTTTCCTTAGCAGCTATTTTACCATGAAGGCCTGCTGCACACAGTCTCCTCTTAACAGTTGTTGTAGAGATGTGTCTGCTGCTAGAACTCTGTGTGGCATTGACCTGGTCTCTAATCTGAGCTGCTGTTAAACCTGCGATTTCTGAGGCTGGTGACTCGGATGAACTTATCCTCCGCAGCAGAGGTGACTCTTGGTCTTCCTTTCCTGGGGCGGTCCTCATGTGAGCCAGTTTCTTTGTAGCGCTTGATGGTTTTTGCGACTGCACTTGGGGACACTTTCAAAGTTTTCCCAATTTTTCAGACTGACTGACCGTCATTTCTTAAAGTAATGATGGCCACTCGTTTTTCTTTACTTAGCTGCTTTTTTCTTGCCATAATACAAATTCTAACAGTCTATTCAGTAGGACTATCAGCTGTGTATCCACCTGACTTCTGCCCAACACAACTCATGGTCCCAACCCCATTTATAAGGCAAGAAATCCCACTTATTAAACCTGACAGGGCACACCTGTGAAGTGAAAACCATTTCAGGTGACTACCTCTTTAAGCTCATCAAGAGAATGCCAAGAGTGTGAAAGCAGTAATCAAAACAAAAGGTGGCTACTTTGAAGAACCTAGAATATAAGACATATTTTCAGTTGTTTCACACTTTTTTGTTAAGTATATAATTCCACATATGTTAATTCATAGTTTTGATGCCTTCAGTGTGAATCTACAATTTTCATAGTCATGAAAATACAGAAAACTCTTGAATGAGAAGGTGTGTCCAAACTTTTGGTCTGTACTGTTAATATATATATATATATATATATATATATTATATATATATATATTTTTTTTTTTTTTTTTAAAGTAACTAAAAAAGCTCTAAATCCTTTGGATTTAAAATGCTGGTATTTAAGGCCTTATACATACGGCCATATCAGCTTTTGCAGTCCGCGGATCCGCAAAATACGGATATCGGCCGTGTGCATCCCGCATTTTGCTCTTCTCAGGTTTAACAGTCTGTTTCAAATGCCTATTTTTGCCCGCAAAATGGACAATAATAGGTCATGTTCTATTTTTTTTTTTTGCGGATGTGTCATCAGTTGTAAAAGTCTTGGGAAAACCCCTTTTAAATCTCTGCTCTTTCTGTGCTAAGGAGACAAGTCGGTGGTCCTAAAAGTGATTGACAGATAACTGTATGACTAGGATACAGAGAGCTATCAATCACTGATAAGACTGCCCACATGACTCCTCAGCACAGAAAGAGCAGAGATTTAAATGAATAAATTACAAGTTTTACTGAATCTTTTCCCATAAAACTATATATATCAATCTGCTCAGCTCTTCCTGCTCTATAATATGCTGCCTGCAGATTGCACTGTGTTTTCATGGTGATAGATTCCATCATTTATTAAACCGGCGTAGATCCGCATAGCTGGCAGTAGATCCGCCAAAGTTAGGAAGACGCACCGGCTTCCTAGCTGTCTTTCATTTATACCATTTTCTACGCCTAAACAAGGCATAGAAAATGATGAATGAATCGGGCCTACCGGATCGTCCACACCCACAATTTTACCAGATGTGAGTGGGGAAAAGTCATAGACTGTGGCACCTAATATAAGCGTATTTCAGTATAATAAATGACCCCATTCATTTTTATTGCCAACACGTACTGGAAGTTGACACTGTTACAAATCTTCAGATATTTCACGGTCACAGTAATCACACTCAGTGAATCGCTGCTTCTGTTGCTCGAACAAGTCAACACGGATTCTGACATCACAGGATGAGGAAGAAACCTCTGTTACTTCAGGATGTTATGAAACAGGATCTATTGCAATGTACAGATCAGGATTTCATATGTATGAACTCCGGGAGCCTCACCTATCAGGACAGCGGCGGTGGTGTAACACCAGTGCTTCCCAGTCTACAGTCTTCTAAGTGAAGTTTATGGGGACTATGGAAAGAGCCTAATGCTACAGTTAAAAGGGTTGTCCAAAAAAAAATGCATTCTGCAGAACGGAACTGCCGGGCTCTCATTGAAGTGAATGGGTCCGCATCCAAGCCTTAAAAAATATGGATCGGATGCAGTCCCAAACCACGGTCATGTGCATGAGCACTAAGAAAGAGTCATTAAAGGGGTTGTCCCATGAAAAATATTAGACATTTTTCAAACCACCACCTGGATCTGAATACTTTTGTAATTGCATGTAATTAAAAATTTTGTATAGCTAATGAGATATTCAGTAAAATGTATCTGTATAGTGCCACTTAATTTCTTATTTCTTTGACCTGCTCACTGAGAAGGCCGCACATGCTCAGTTTCACCTTTCAACTGCCTCCTGAGCTGATAGGGAGAGCTGAGACACGCCCCCTGAGCTGCAGCAGAAAAGACACTCCCCTTGAGCTGTCAGCTTGATATAAATATAGCAGACCAATGAATGGGCAAATCTCTGGATCCATGTGAGGTACAGGGCTGGTTCTAGCTTTGCTAGAAAGAGGTTCTCATGTCCTGTATGGGGTCTGATTTCCATTTTTTACATTATTCATGGGATAACCCCTTGAAATGTTCTCCCTCAATAAGGTCTCATGCACACAACCATAAGGACTTTGTGCCTGTATTGCAGACCGCAAACGGCGGGTCCGCAATATACAGGCACTGGCTGTGTGAACTCCGTGCTGTGGATGCGATCTGCAAGATACAGCCAAAGATAGGACATGTTTTATCTTTTGCAGAGCGGAGGCACGATTTAGAAGCCCATGGAAACACTACAAAGCGCTTTTTGGGGTTTCGGGTTAGTGCATCCATACCGGAAAAGATAAGGCGTGCTATCTTTTGCCATATCTTGCGGATCGCGGACTTATTCAAGTCCATGGGTCCACAGTGCGGAGTGCACACAGCCGGTGCCCGTGCATTACGGACCACTATTTGCAGTCCACAAAATGGGCACAGAGCCCTTACGTTCATGTGTATGAGCCCTTATTAGGCCCCTTTCACACGAGCGTGACGGATTAGGTCCGGATGCGTTCAGGGAAACTCGCACCATTTTGCAAGCAAGTTCAGTCAGTTTTGTCTGCGATTGCGTTCAGTAGTTCAGTTTTTTCCACGCAGGTGCAATGCGTTTGGATGCGTTTTTCACGCGCGTCATAAAAAACCGAAGGTTTACAAACAACATCTCTTAGCAACCATCAGAGAAAAACGCATTGCATCCACACTTGCTTGCAGATGCAATGCATTTTTCACTGAAGCCCCATTCACTTCTATGGGGCCAGGGCTGCGTTAAAAACGCAGAATATAGAACATGCTGCGTTTTTCACGCAGAAACTGATGCAGGATTCAGTGCAGGTGCTATGCGTTCACGTCACACATTGCTCCCGTGCGGAAAACTCGTGTGAAAGGGGCCTAACTGTGAGGTTGGAACAGCACCTATCACACATTTATGGCATAGATAATGTAAATATATATCTTTTTTTTCTATGAAGTTCACAGATTCATCTGTCATACATGTATAGGGTTGGCCATTTATATGGATAACACCTAAATAAAATGGGAATGGTTGGTGATATTAACTTCCTGTTTGTGGCAAATTAGTATATGGAAGGGGGAAAACTTTTCAAGATGGGTGGTGACCATGGTGGGCCATTTTGAAGTCAGCCATTTTGGATCTAACTTTAGTTTTTTCAATGGGAGATGACCCCAAAGATAAACTTTTATGTGAATGGTGAAGTTAACAAACAAAACCACCGCTATTGGTCTGACACTAACCCACATTGGATAGATCCCTCCAAGACTGTTGGAACACAAAAATTGATGATATGGTGTGGTATATGGGGTACAAAGATACTGGGGCCATTCTTCATCAATGGAAACCTCAAGGCCACTGGATATGTGAAATTACTACATGATGATGTGTTTCCCTCTTTATGCTCTGAAGCTGGCACGTTCCCTGAGTTTTTCCAGCAAGATGGTGCACCACCACATTATGGGTGTCAGGTCTGAGCATTCCTAGATGAACAGTTTCCTGGAAAGTGGATTGGTTGACGTGGGCCAGTTGAATGGCCCCCAAGGTCTCCTCATCTGACCCCCTTAGACTTTTATCTTTGGGGTCATCTGAAGGCAATTGTCTATGCTGTGAAGATACGAGATGTGCAGCACCTGATACTATGGATACTGGAAGCCTGTGCTAGCATTTCTTCTGTGGGGTTGCTATCAGTGTGTGGAAGAGGGTTGCATTGACAATCCAACACAATGGGCAGCACTTTGAACACATTTTATAAGTGGTCAGAAACTTGTAAATAACTCATGAAAGAATAACGTTACCGTACGTTAAAACCAAGCACAGCATTGTTTTTCTTGTGAAATTCTCAATAAGTTTGATGTGTCACATGACCCTCTTCCCATTGAAAAAACTAAAGTTGGATCCAAAATGGCCGACTTCAAAATGGCCGCCATGGTCACCACACCCATCTTGAAAAGTTTCCCCCCTCCCATATACTAATGTGCCACAAACAGGAAGTTAATATCACCAACCATTCCTATTTTATTTAGGTGTATCCATATTGATACATCTTGATCCATATGTATCCATAGCATAAATTGGATGGGAGAAAATCTGAGATACAGATTTGCTGTGGATTCCACTCTATGCATTGAAAACTGTGGAAATCTCTGCAGTTTGATAAAACATCCGAAGTCGATTCGCATACAATTTCATTTTGTACAGTATTAGAATGTATTGGCTCAGATGAGCCGAACTTATTAGTTTGCTAAGTCTCGCGAGACTTCGGGTAATAACTTAAATTAATTTGTACCGTAAAAAACCCTTTCCCGAACTTCTGTTCAGTTCAAAGGTACCAATGCATGGGCCAATACATTCTAATACCGTACAGAGCCCTCGCTCCATACAGTATTGAAACAAAGTTTTATGCGAATCGCTCGATTTGCTCATCCCTAACTGTAATATGTGTGGATTTTCTGCCTGCAAATCGGGATACTAAGGGGGAGATTTATCAAACTGGTGTAAAGTAGAACTGGCTTATTGGTACATAGCAACCAATCAGATTCCACCTTTTATTTTTCATTGCTCCTCTGGAAAATGAAAGATGGAATCTGATTGGTTGCTATGGGTAACTAAGCCAGTTCTACTTTACACCAGTTTGATAAATCTCACCCAAAATCTGCAGTATTTCCTCTGTGTGAATGTACCCTGAAAGTGCAAAGTGGAGGCGGATCATATATATATAATTTTTCCTGTGTTAACATAGGACATTGACCAATGGTTTACATTTTTTTCCTTACATTGAGTAACAGGATAGATGGTGCAATACCCTGAGCTGGCTCTGGTGTGGTGCAGGAGGGGTTAATGCATCAGCTGGGTGTCAGACTCCCCAGCACCTCCCCCGGTGTCTAATGTCAGTTCTTCCACAGAGCAAGCCTCAGTAGTGCTGGTGAGAGGACATCCCACCCATGCAAGGAAGTGCAGCCAGCGAGGAGGTGAGTGCATGCCATCTGCAGAGACTCCCAGGACTTGCTTCACTTTTTCACGTGGTCTTTCTGTAGATCTCTGTGAGGTCCTATTGTATATTGCCAACTTCTAACAAATTTTAGGGCCTTGATTACAGTGAATTTCATGTGGGTTGTGGTTGTTTTTCACACTGCAGAGCCTACCTTATGAATGGAGGTTTTTAAAGGTCAGTCTTCCCATGACTTTACTGTCTAGAAATTACCATTCGAGACGAGCGAATCTTTAAAAAAAAATCTGTTTTCCAGCAATTCTTCAAGCTGTTCATTGCTCTAATTCACTGCAGAACTGTAACCTGACAAATCTGTTCTATCTCCTTTTTTTGTGACTAGGGATGAGCGAACGTGTTTTCAAGTTTGGCGTACAAGGTTTGGGTCATCTAAGAATTCCGTTATGGATTCCGCTACCACGGACCATAATGGAATTCTTAGATATCCCGAACATTGTACGCTGAACTTGAAAACACAAGCTGGCTCATCCCTATTTGTGACTTATAATCTCGTTAGGGCACATCCAGGCGTGACTGAAATGCGGATTTTCATGAAGGAGTTTTTAGCAATTCTCTTCCATGTGCTTTGGGAAAAATCGGCAGTGGAAACTGACCTGTGGTGCAGATGTTAAATCTGCAGCATGCCCATTCACTTTATGATATATTCATTGTGGGTTTCACCCTTTGCATTGCAACTGAATGGGGTTGTTTTGGCGACGAGCACACGGATCTCTGCAAGTCCAGCAGGTGAAATGAAATGATTTTCAGTTGCAAAAACTTTCTGCAGCAAAATCTGCTGTGTGTGAAGGCACCCTGTGGGTGGCTGTGTGCGGTGCAGAAAATCTGTATGAAATCTGCACTATTTATTGTGGGGTTTTTTGTTGTGGATTTGATGCAGATTTTCCGCAGATCTCCTCCTTCCTTTAAAAAGAATGAAATCTGCACAAGAAAAGCACAACAGTTGACATGCTGCAGACTTGAAAATCCACATATTAGGTCAATTTCTGCACCTAAGAAAAAAAGCTAAGTGTCCATGAGATATGTCTAATCACCTAAGGCTACCTGCATAGGGTGCAAGTAGCCTTAGGTATCCCCTTTGTCCCACCTGCTGCCCTGTTCATGTCAGGGGGCCCTGAGGTGTACGAGGCTCATGATCGGTGGGGGTCCCTGCGTTAGGAACACCAAGATCTAATAGTTATCACCTAAATTATCTTCTTTAGGGCTCACGCACACTGCTGATGTTTTTGTTCACATCCGATCCACATTTTTTTGCAGGTCGGAATCGGTCCCATTAATTTCAGTGTGGGCCAAAAAAAGATGCGCACAGCACACTGTGTGCAGTCTGCATCTGTATGACCGTTCTGCGGCACCCTCAAAAAAATAGAACATGTCCTATTCTTGTCCCTTTTACTGACAAGGATAGGGCAGTTCGGTTCCTCAAAATGCGGAACACACACAGCAGAAACCCAGTGAAAGTTCGTGAAAGCTCCAATCACGGACTTTTAACCGCTCCAATGCCATCATCATTTGTGACCACAGGGTCTGACTGATCATTTACAGGGAGTGGTCACTCCCAGAGACTGAACAGCCATACATGAGGAGATCACAGGAGCTGTTTGGTTGCTATGGCAGCCTGTGTCTTCTGAAGGCTCCCTGGCCTGCATAGTACAGTTCCTATTAATCCCTGCCTATGGACTAGGCTTAATAGGAACACAGACCAGGGGTCAGCAACCTCTGGGACTCCAGCTGTTGTAAACTACAACTCCCAGCATGTTCCATTCACTTCTGGCTTACATTTATACTGGTGCTGGATAGGCTGAAGTTATGTAGGGGATAAGAACCATTTATAGCTTAATAAATGTGTCCCTTACACAGTCGATACACATAAATATAAAACAGTGGAGACTTGCTTAACACTGACTGTGTAAACAGAAGACAGAAGAGAAGCGTTGCTATGGCTCAAAATGGGAAAAAGATATTTTTCTTACAGAAATGTAAGATTTCAGTAATTAAAGTATATTACAAAAATGGTCAGTATCACTGCCCCTACACATTACACAAATAAAAATAGAATGTCAGTTACACTTTCCTTTTAGAACACTGGGAAAATCATTACAAAAGCATTGATGATCTTTGGTGACAAAGAAACGTCAGAGAGCGGTTATCTCGTCCATTGTACGTGTTGTCTGAAATCCACATACTGCTGAACTGGAGATAACTTGTCTCTCTAGTTTTCTCCCTCTCTTCTGGAAATGTGTACAAGGTTGTGTTTTCAGTGACACCATCCTATCATTAGATGGGGAGCCAGCTCCACAACTCCAGAAAAACTGTGGCCTTGTACATAGGACGTTCCTTCTTGGTTTAGTTTTCGTCACCATTGTGGTTGACTGGCTGCAGTTTTGGTTTTAACAGAATTTGAAGCAGCGGTGACAGATACAGAATAATGCGCTCATTCCGATTGTTGTCATTAATAATATATAAAATTTAAAATTTATATAGCGCCACCATATTCCGCAGCACTTTACAAATTTATAGGGTTCACGTACAAAGCAAAAGTACCAGGCTATCATACAACTGAAACACCAGGAGTCAGGGGCCTGCTCGCAAGAGCTTACAATCTATGAGGAATTGGGGGTGACACATAAGGTAGTTGAGTAGTTAAGTAGGCTTTGAGCCATTATTTGTACAGAAAGGAGTGGTGCCGGCTGATCTCCTTCGGGTTTGGGACAGTTAGAGGATTGAGTTCAGGCCTGAGGAGTTGGGGGAGAGGTTTACTTGCGGAATAGTAATTTTAGGAAGCCTGATAAGTCTGCCTGAAAAGATATGTTTTTAAGGCACATTTGAAGGTAGGGAAGTTGTGCATTGACCTAATATTCTGGGGCAGAGTATTCCAGAGAGTAGGTGCAGCTCGAGAAAAGTCTTGAAGACGGGAGTGAGAGGTACTAATTATGGAGGATATTAATCTTAGGTCGCTAACAGTACGGAGAGCACTAGTAGGGTGGTAGACGGAGATGAGGGAATAGATGTATAGAGGTGCAGCACTGTGGAGAGCTTTGAGGGTGAGAAGTTTGAACTGTATTCTGTGGTGGATGGGCAACCAGTGAAGTGACTGGCATAGAATAGTAGCATCAGTGTAACGGGAGGACAGATAGATGAGCCTGGCTGCAGCATTTAGGACAGACTGAAGGGGGGAGAGTTTAGAGAGAGGGAGACCATTGCTTGGTCTGCACATGTGATGGTACACAATACTGCCCACCTATCTGTTCTTCCCCTACCTTATACTGTAACTCATGTCATATTTAGCTATGTCAATCTATGTACGAAGATAAATGCTTAAAGGGGTATTCTAATCTGAGACAATGGGGGCATATCGCCTTATAGGGACCTTATAGGTGCGGGTCCCAGAGGTGACCCCGTTTTGGCTGCACAGGGGCCCAGGGCCGGAGGGGGGCCCTTCTTGCAGGCGGTAGGGAGAGATGAGCGCTTCCGTTGTGGAAGCGCTCACCTCTATATTCATCTGTATCGCTGTCCTCAGGACACAAACCGCTGCATGCCTCAGGACAGCGATACACATGAATGCTGCAGGGAAGGGGAGGGAGAGGCGTCTTCCCCTGCCCGTTCCTCAGATTAGGCCTGCAGCCTATCAGAGGCCGGCGCAGGTGTCGCGATGACATCATATAAGCCGTACAGCGCAGGACTCAGGCCGGAAGAGGCCTGCATCGCATCGCTGCCAGCCTGATGGAGGTAAGTGTTTTTTTTTTTTTTTCATTTACGTTATGCCAAGGGCCCTGGTACACAGTGGGTGCACTATGGAGCTGGAAGAGCACTATTTTATATATTGGCACACAGTGGGGGCACTATAGAGGGGGAGGAGCACTATGGGGGGCACTATTTTATGTACTGGCACACATGAGGAAGCACTATGTAGGGGGAGGAGCACTATGGGGGGCCCTTTATATATTGGCACATAGGGGGCTCTATGGGGGCCCTATATATATACTGGCACACAGAGAACAGCCTGCTGGAATTCACCGGCTCCTGCACTACTGGATGCAGAATGCCTGCCGGCCCCATTAAATATACTGGGGTCCGGCAGAGATCCGGCCATAATCTGGCAAAATGCAGAGAATCAGCAGGACACAAACCGCTGCATGCCTGAGTTTGTGTCCGGCCAATTCCTTGCATTCTCTGCCAAATCAGGTGGCCGGATCGTAGTGCTGCATGTGTGAAAGTAGTCTTACCCTGTATGTTTTGTATTGCTGTATGTAAAGTTAGGACACCATAGGTTAGGGCTTGAGGGAAAGGGGGGCCCTCTGCTGTCTGTCCGCCCCTGCAGTGAAGGAATAAAAAAGTTATGGCTGCCTGAACATGGAGAGGAAAAAAACTGCAAAAAATGCTGATCATTTAGGGGTTAAACAATCTGAGGTAATATCAACTTCATGCAGTAATAAAGTCAGCGATATTGGCACATTTTCTGGAAAATGCTGCTTGTTGGGATCCAAAACAGGTTTCATGTACTGAAAAATAGCAGATTGCAATAAGTGAGTGTGCTTGCCAAAAGTGAACTATATGTTACATAATTCAGCTTCTTTTTCTGAAAAGTTTGATTTATTAAGACTATTTGCCTGTATAAGGCCGGGTTCACACACTGAAAAGGCGATGTGTGTAGAGATGTTCACATATTCTTGTCGTTTAACAGCTATTATCCAGCAGAAGAATTTTTGGCTTTTTCAAAATACCAAAAAAATGCATTGGGGACCGCAATTTGCTGGGCTACATCTGTCTGGCTACCGCAGACGGATCCGGACCCATTCAACTTGAATGGGTCCGTGATCTGTCCGCACAGCAAAAAAGTAGTGCAGTAAATAGGCCCGCATCCGCTGCCCGTATATTGTGGACCCGCTCTTTGTGGGCCGCAATACAGGGATGGCTGAGCAACGGCCGTGTGCATGAGGCCTAAGTCATGATTTATTTTTTATTTTTTTTGGAAGAGGAGGATGGAGGCCTTTCCAACTGGATTTAATTGCAGAAACTGGACATAAACCAATCAAATAAATTTTTGCAATGTATTTTGATTGCGTTTTTTTTTCATATTTTTCTGTTTCTTTTTCTGTTTAGAGCAGAGAAGTATCTAGTTAGGCTGCTTTCAGACAAGCGAGTGTCATGCTCCGGACTTGCAGCACAGCACCCGTCCTGAACTCCCCGCACTGCCGCGGTTACATAGCATTATATTGATTTATGATGCTATGTAACCCTTACAGTTCTGGAATGTATTTTATAACACTGATATCATGCTGTCACTGTCATCCAATACATTCCAGACCTCTAAGGGTTACATAGCATCATAAATCAATCTAATGCTATGCGACCCTGGCAGTGCTGGAAGTTCAGGCCGGGTGCTATGCTGCGAGTCCAGAGAATGAAACTCGCTCGTCTGAAAGGAGCCTTAGTGTTATCACACCATATTATGTGTTTATGTCCTTAACAGCTCGGAATACAGGCTGATATGTTTTACTTAATGGACTGCATTTAGGCTTAAAGGCTATGGACACCTTCGGGGATTATTATTGCATTTGGATATATTGGGATATATTGTTTTTCCAATAGGTTGTTGTTAAAAATTTGCATCAGCTTCTCTTCTACAGCCTTTAGTTTCTGGTTCTTCATTTCAGTGAATCCATCAGAGTGCTGATCTGACAACTCAATCTGTAGCCCTTATCTCTAGTTCCCTGACAGAGTTCTCATCTGCGTTGTGAGTTCACCGTGTCTGGCATAGCAGGATAATGCCGCGAACCGCAGGATCCCCTCTTGACTACAATAGGATCCGATGAGGATCCGGGCCTTTTTTTGGCATAAATGCTGGCTTTCAGCCAGACAAAAAGTCCTGTATGCGAAAACAGCCATTATGACAGAAAGCGGACGGATCTCCATCGGATCCCATTGTAGTTCACACAGATGTGAACATAGCCTTAAATGAGTGTTTGACCTGTTAGAAAAGTAAAAATGAGGACTACAGAGCAGCTGTCTCATGGATTCACTGAGAAGGAGAGGCAACAGCAGATGCAGTGAAACTGAAGGCTATAGAAGATAAACGTTTGAAATTTTTTAAAATAAAGACCAGTTGGAAATAATTACATTAGCCCTTAGAGGACTGTGTGATTTTCAGTGTTTTTGGTTTTCACTCTCCGCCTTCCCAGAGCCATAACTTTATTTTTCTGTTCACGTAGTCGTATGAGGGCTTGTTTTTATGTGACAAGTTGTACTTTCTAATGGCTCTGAACCCGGGCATATCCCGATCTTCACCTGTCCAGCCCCTCTTTGCCCTGTGCTGAATAATCCTGCTGAAATCTCATTTTAAGGTGGAATCTAGCATAATATTCTGTAATATTCCTTCATTTGTATTTTTTTTTCTTTTCAGAGTACAACTTAGTCCATTCAGGATGAAAGTGGAGTTTGCACCTCTAAACATCCCACTGGTCAGGCGGATCCAAACCTTAGCTGTGGTACAGTGGGTTTTCTCATTTTTACTGCTGGGTAAGAGCATTAGTAAATTGCATGTACTTTCCTGTATACCCACACGCTGTCATTCTCTGTGGAGTATTATACATATAAAAGGTGTATTAGACACACCGATGCTGCAAGCGACTGTCGGGAGGGTAGCGTTCCCTCCCGGCAGTTGCCAGTTAGCTAGCAGAGGACACCGCTGCTATTACATGTCGCGATGTCTTCTGCAGCATGGGGAGGTGTGATCACTATGCCATTGCTCGTCCCCATGCAGGACAGCGGTGTGCCCGCGCCAGATCATGATTACACAGCACAATCTGCCACCGGCAAATCCAGATCTTTCAGCATGCTGAAAGATCTGAATTGCCCAGTGAATGGGCAATTGGAGGCAGTATTAGACTGCCAGATAATCACTAACGAGTGCTCATAGGAACACTCATTAACGATTATCAGGCACCAGACTGCCTAACCGCATCTTTTACACCAGACTGTGGTCTGACTGTAGTGTTTGCACCACAGTATGGACTGACTGCAGCGTTGTACTAGACCATGGACTAACTGACTGTAGTGTTTGCACCACACTATGGACTGACTGCAGCATTTACACCAGACCATGGACTGACTGACTGCAGCATTTACACCAGACCATGGACTGACTGACTGCAGCATTTACACCAGACCATGGACTGACTGACTGACTGCAGCATTTACACCAGACCATGGACTGACTGACTGACTGCAGCATTTACACCAGACCATGGACTGACTGACCGCAGCATTTACACCAGACCATGGACTGACTGACTGACTGCAGTATTTACACCAGACCATGGACTGACTGACTGACTGCAGTATTTACACCAGACCATGGACTGACTGACTGACTGCAGTATTTACACCAGACCATGGACTGACTGACCGCAGCATTTACACCAGACCATGGACTGACTGACCGCAGCATTTACACCAGACCGTGGACTGACTGACCGCAGCATTTACACCAGACCGTGGACTGACTGACCGCAGCATTTACACCAGACCATGGACTGACTGACCGCAGCATTTACACCAGACCATGGACTGACTGACCGCAGCATTTACACCAGACCATGGACTGACTGACCGCAGCATTTACACCAGACCATGGACTGACTGACCGCAGCATTTACACCAGACCATGGACTAACCACCAAGTTGGACAAAGAGCAACTAAGGCAGACAGACATGAGAGGAGTGTGGCAGAATAGCCATGCAGCTCAGAGAGACCATTATTCCCCCAGCTATGTAAATAATTTAAATTATGGGGGCCCCAATCAGTTTTTGTTTTTTTTTTGCCCAGGGGCCTCCACCTAGTTTAATCTGGTCCATAATACTACCACTAGATGGGATGAGAATGCTGAAATGCTATATTTTTCTTTCTCCAAACATAACACTTCCCATTTAAACAAAAAACTTCTATTTTGGTCTTATCTGTCCATAAAATTCCAATATCCTTCTGGTTTGCTCAGGTGACCTTTAGGCCCCTTTCACACGGGCGATGTTTCCGCGCGGGTGCAATGCGTGATGCGAACGCATTGCACCCGCACTGAATCCTGACCCATTCATTTCAATGGGGCTTTTCACATGAGCGATGTTTTTCACGCAGCAGTTCGCCGTTGCGTGAAAATCGCAGCATGTTCTATATTCTGCGTTTTTCACGCAGAACTGGCCCCATTGAAGTGAATGCGTCTGCGTGAAAATCGCATTGCATCCGCACACAAGTGCGGGTGCAATGCGGTTTTAACGCATGGTTGCTAAGAGATGTTGTTTGTAAACATTCAGTTTTTTCGCACGCGCGTGCAAAACGCATTGAAACGCTTCGCACCCGCGTGGAAAAAACTGAACGAACGTACGCAATCGCAGTCAAAACTGACTGCGATTGCGTGCGGATTGGTGCGGATGCGTGCGGATTTTCCTGAACGCATCCGGACCAAATCCGGACACGCTCGTGTGAAAGAGGCCTTAGTAAACTATAGATGGGCAGCAATGTTCTTTTTGGAGAGCAGCTACTTTCTCCTTGCAATCTTGTCTTACAACACCATTGTTGTTCGGTGTTGTCCTGATGGTGCACTCTTAACAATTAAATTAGCTAATGTGAAAAAGACATTTAGTTGCTTAGAGATTATCTTGGGTTTCTTTGTGACCTCTCAGACTATTACCCGCTCTGCTGTTGGTATGATCTTTGCTGCTCGACCACTCATTCAGAGAGTAATGATGACTTCCTCCATTTGTACATAATGTGTCTGACTGTGTAGTGGTGGAGTCCAAAATCTTTAGAGATGGTTTTGTAACCTTTTCCAGCCTGATGAGCCTCAAGAACTCTTCTTCTGAGGTCCCCAGAAATCTCCTCCATTCAAACCAGGATACACTTCCACAGACTTGTGTTGTGAAGATCAGACCTTGATTGCCTGTTCTTTAGGCTAGGGCTACACGACGACAGTTGTCACCCCAAAGTCGCGCGACAATTTTTATACTGGAAGTCTATGGTGTCGCACTGCGACATGCGACATGCTGCGACTGAGACGCGACAGTCGCAAAAAATCCATCTTGGATGGATTTTTCTGTCGCAGTCGCAGCATGTTGCATGTCGCAGTGCGACACCATAGACTTCCAGTATAAAAATTGTCGCGTGACTTTGGTTCGACAACTGTCGTCGTGTAGTTGTGCATTATGTGTAGCCCTAGCCTTAAATAAAGCAGGTCACCTGCTCACACCTAATCGTCATCCCATTGATTGACTCAAATTTGACCTTCAAATTATCTATTAATCCTAAAGGTTCACATACTTTTGCCACTCACAGAAATGTGATATTGGATCATTTTAATCAATAAATTGGTTATCTGTATCATGCAGCTGTGGGAGCAGGGAGCTCGCTTTGAGTGACAGCAGGGTTTCCTATAGACAATGCAGGGGTGTTTTTTTCCACTGTCCCTGCCATCCCCATCACTCTGCACACAGAGTTCAGTGAGCAGTGAGGCTGTTTAGCCTTCTACAACCTCTCTATGTGCATAAGGCCTCATACACACGACCATAGTTTCGGTCATTTCAACTCACTGTGTGCTGTCTGGATTCATATGTCTATTCTGTGTCCCCACAAAAAAGTAGAACTTTGTGGACAAGAATAGGCATTTCTAACAAAGGGGGGGATGTGTGGATCAGCAAAAAAACTGATTATATCTTAAAAAACTGATTTTTTTTTTTTTTTTCTTTTTCTGGAAAAATAAACGATGATTTGAAGTCAGCCTAACTGAGGCTACTTTGTCAGGAGAAATCAGCAATAAATTAAAAATGTTCATAACCCATACATCACACATATCAAAACAAGCATTATGGAAAGGACCCATAATACAAAAAAATATATATTTTAGTTGCATGTTGTGCCTTTAAAACAATCTGAAAAACAGACTGCCCCCCCCCCCTTTTTTTTTTTTTACATTTTTCCTTTTTATTAAAAATAAATAAATGACAAATATAAAGCCCCATGTATCGCTGAAAAAAGGACCAAAAATTCTTTACATATCCAAAGGGGAAAAAAGTTATGGCTTTGAAAGACATGTGTAGGGGGGTGTAAACTGCTAAACTGGTTAAGTAAACTGGTTTTCTCTGACTTACACAGTACTTTGTCGCTCTGTTTCTTCTGTCATTCTTCATGTGTGACTTTATAGCCACACAAGGTCACTCTCCTGTCTCACCTTTATCCCACATTCATGGCTACTGCTGCTCAAGCTATAAATAGAGGTCACAAGTTGTTCTGTGTCTTTTCGGAAACTATCTATATGCCTTTAATAAGCCTAACTCTAGGGGGTGGAGAGCCAATGGTCACTGGCTTATTTTCTAATCATTTAACAATATAGCAGCTCCACGGTGGCAATAAATGAGAATGTGATAGAAGCAGTTCAGTGAGGATCACAGCAAACAGTTCCTAGGATTTCTTATTCCTGAGTTTTTTTTTTCCTTTTTTTTTTTTTTTTTTTTTTCTTCTTTTAAACGCACCGGAGGACTTTCTTCCCTTTCGGTCGTGGTGTTGGGGGTTACATGAGTCAATTATCTGCATCTCCTGGGATGCTTTGCAATTAGCTCTTGTTACACTCCTCCTCCCCTGCATATAAAATATTCCCTAACACATTCTATACTGACAGGGAGTGTTCCACAGGATTGGCGCATAGCAAATGTGGCGCCAATATTCAAAAAGGGTCCAAAAACAGAGCCCGGGAACTATAGGCCGGTAAGTTTAACATCTGTAGTGGGTAAACTGTTTGAGGGTTTTCTAAGAGATGCTATCTTGGAGTACCTCAATGAAAATAAGCAAATTACTCCATATCAGCATGGCTTCATGAGGGATCGGTCATGTCAAACCAATTTAATCAGTTTCTATGAGGAGGTAAGTTCTAGAATGGACCGCGGCGAATCAATGGATGTCGTATATCTGGACTTCTCCAAAGCATTTGACACGGTACCACATAAAGGGTTAGTATATAAAATGAGAATGCTTGGCCTTGGAGAAAATGTCTGTATGTGGGTAAGTAACTGGCTCAGTGATAGAAAACAGAGGGTGGTTATTAACGGCACATATTCAGATTGGGTCACTGTCACTAGTGGGGTACCACAGGGGTCAGTATTGGGCCCTATTCTCTTCAATATATTTATTAATGATCTTGTAAAAGGCTTGCACAGTGAAATATCAATTTTTGCAGATGACGCAAAACTATGTAAAGTAATTAACACAGAAAAGGACAGTACACTGCTACAGATGGATCTGGATAGACTGGAGGCTTGGGCAGAAAAGTGGCAGATGAGGTTTAACACTGACAAATGTAAGGTTATGCATATGGGAAGGAATAATGCAAGTCACCAGTACATACTAAATGGTAAAATATTGGGTAACTCTGACATGGAAAAGGACCTAGGAATTTTAGTGAACAGCAAACTAAGCTGTAGAAACCAGTGTCAGACAGCTGCTGCCAAGGCCAATAAGATAATGGGTTGCATCAACATTTATATCGTTATATCAAAATTAGACTTATTCACTTTAGAAAAAAGACGACTGAGGGGAGATCTAATAACTATGTATAAATATATCAGAGGTCAGTACAGAGATCTCTCCCATCATCTATTTATACCCAGGACTGTGACGAGGGGACATCCTCTGCATCTGGAGGAAAGAAGGTTTGTACACAAACATAGAAGAGGATTCTTTACGGTAAGAGCAGTGAGACTATGGAACTCTCTGCCTGAGGAGGTGGTGATGGTAAGTTCACGAAAAGAGTTCAAGAGAGGCCTGGATGTATTTCTGGAGGGTAATAATATTACAGATTATAGTTACTAGAGATGGGTTGTTGATCCAGGGAGTAATTCTGATTGCCTAATTGGAGTCGGGAGGGAATTTTTTTTCCCCCTAAAGTGGTGAAAATTGGCTTCTACCTCACAGGTTTTTTTTTTGCCTTCCTCTGGATCAACTTGTAGGAAAACAGGCCGAACTGGATGGACAGATGTCTTTTTTCGGCCTTATAAACGATGTTACTATATTTATATAGCCCCAAAAATACATTAGGAATGTAATGATCCCACAATTTCCTTCTCCACAGTCTAGAAAGAGACGTAGCTATATATTTCTATGAATTTAGAAGTAGGGAAGAATAAAAGGAGTCTGAGCCACTTCACTATGAGATCACTACACCAACATTGAGAGAAGGGAGGCCGCAGGGAAGTTAAAGGGGTATTCTCATCTTAGACAATGGGGGCATATCGCTAGGATATGCCCCCATTGTCTGGTGCGGGTCTCACCGCTGGGACCCGCACCTATATCCAGAACGGAGCGGGGAGCGCTGCGCCTGGAGGACCCCAGGTTTCCGGGGGTCCGGCCACCACCAGGCGCAGCTCCCCGTGCCGCTCATAGAAATGAATGGGAGCCAGGCCGTGCATGCGCGGTGCGCTCCCATTCATTTCTATGGAGCCGACGGAAGTAGCCGAGCCAGTGCTCGGCTATTTTCGGCGGCCCCATAGAAATGAATGGAGGGCGGCTGCGCATGCGCAGTGCACCCTCATTCAGTTCGGGGGCTCCGTTCTGGAAATAGGTGCGGGTCCCAGCGGTGGGACCCGCACCTATAAGACAATGGGGGCATATCCTAGCGATATGCCCCCATTGTCTAAAATGAGAATAACCCTTTAACGAGCATGTTGGTCCACCGCTAAATGCAGGAGAAGGAGGAACAGCAGGGGGCGCTACCAGAGAGGAAAATGTAATGTACATGGAAAAATGAACAATATTGTTATTGCTTGTATATTGCAATGGTACTTCATTTGAAATGACCTATTCATTCTATAGTAATACTTTTCATGGGATAACCCCAGAATTCAGGCAAGATTCGCTTATGCAGTTAATTGGGGCAGAAAAGTATATACATAGGAAATCAGAAATAACAGTCTTTCTATTATACTTTTCCTTTCTTTTGGATCTATTACCAAAGTCAGGAGTAGAAAAAAACTTCAAAAACTGCACGTATGAATCCAGCCTAACTAGCATCTCATTCAGTGAGGTTAGACCTAAGAATGTGGATCATTTCTAGAAACCACAGAACAACTGGTAGCATCTATTTATAACTGTATCTACAGGAGCTCTGAATGTGGGGTAGAGGTGAGGTTGTAGTGAGACTTGTGTTAGTCACTAGTGATAACCAGAATGGCATGAAGCCTTTGTTTAGGATGAGATCTGTAGTTGTGTTGGTGTATAGTGAACAATTATACATTTCTGTTCTCTTTATAGTCCTAATACCATTCAACTACTTCATGACCAGGTGTTTATTGCACCTTAAAAGCTAGAACAAGTCCACTATGAACTGAAGTCTATACAAGCAATGGCGGACTGAGGGTAAATCTGTTCCCATTTACAGGACCAAATGGATCCCATCCTGGTCTTGGATCTTGTCACCATGCCATCCTTGTAACTGGACAGTCTGTTGGTTGTTGAGATCCCTCTCCATCTCTTCTACAACAGAAGGGACGTGTGGCCCTCAGGAGGCTTTCCACTTCCCTTACCGATGGAGAGGTAGCAGGCTTACCAATAATAAAAACAGTCAGAGCAACTGGATTTGTTGTATTTTTTTTTTCTTCTTGAAGACATTTTGCTTGTCATCCAACTGGCTTTCTCAATTAGAAGAAACTGGCAGAAAAAAAACAAATCCAGTTACTCTGACTTTTTACTACTGATTTACCATACATGAATGAATAAGAACCTTCACAGACATAGCAGGTTCACATTATGCATGGAGAAGATGGATGGTGCTTGCTGATCTGATGCCCTTTTCTTCATGGGTCTCATATCAGCTGCCTCAGTAATACGTAGGCCAATATATATAAGCACAACCTTTGTCTAAAACCCTTCCCCATCTATTCTCTTTTCATACAGATACAGAACAGTTTATTTTTGCTTTTCAGCCCAAAATAATGTGGAAGTACACAACTAGACAATTCTCCTGAAGTTTTAAGAAGTGTAAAGCACCAGCCGTACATGGCTAACCTGTATGTTAACGTCTGTTCCCTGAAAAAGACTTTGAAAAATGCTAATGGTATTAGTTACATAACATAAATTTTCCCTGTTTTACTGTAAGGGACCTAGAAATTTTATAGACTGCATAGGCAACCAATAGTTAATAAGTAAAGCCGGGGGGGCTGTTATTCTCTTAGCCAGTAACTGACAGCAATGCAGTGCTGGACCTCTGCCAAATATCTACATGTACCTGCATCTAGGACCCTATGAGTTTGAAGAATCAGTGTGAATCCCTGCTTGTATGCCATGGTCGTGGGGGTGGGGGATATTGACGTTAACTGTCTGCACAAGTACTTTTTTCAGGTTTTGAGTTCTGCTGACCTTACATTTTAGATAGCTGTTGGCAGGGGCGTACATAGAAATCATTGGGCCCCATAGCAAGAATCTGAATGGGGCCCCCCTAACCCCACCCACTACCCTGGCCCATCCGACATGCTGCCCTAGCTTCTCCCCTGCCACACCCCGACTTGCCAATAAAGAAATGTATACATGACCTGCTGAAATTTCTTTTTTTTTTTTAATTAAGGAGACATTCTACTGTATGGGGGCCACAAGAAGTCATTATACTGTATGAGGGTGGCCACAAACAGATGTTATACTGTATTGGGGCCACAAGGAGACATGATACTGTATGGGGGCCACAAAGAGACGTGATACTGTATAGGGGCAGCCCGGCAGCTACAAGGAGACATTACTGTATGGGGGAACAATAAGGTGACATACATGGGGTCACCATCATAGAGACAGACATTTTACCTTTACTGGGGGCACTGGACCAGAGCGCTGGGTCCCAGGGGTGGCTGATGAGGCACGGTGGCGACCTTGCTGGCATGTGGAGTAACTTCCAAATAGGTGGCGCGCCTGCTGTCTGCAGCGATGCTGCCATCAGCAGAGGATCTTTGCCCACTGCGATACACTGGCAACTCAGCAGGCATGGATCTAGGGTTGCACCACTGCGAAATGCTGATTTGGCCAGTGTGAGTGCCAGCTGACACTGGCCTTGGTCCGACGCGATGCGTTCCGCGCGCATGCGCCCTGGAACTAGTCGGACTGTGCACCGGGCGAGTGTGCAGCCAGCCTATTGGGAATAAATGGGCAGCCGAAGGACTAGTTTCCAAGGGCGCACATTGCCGGGGTATTTACAGCCATCAGACAATGTACATCGGCCGCTTGAAAGGAGTGAATATAATTGTATGGGCGGTGCTGGGCTGCCAATGGCCAGCCCCTTTGGGCTCCTTAGGTATTTACATATGAATAAAGCAATTTCTTTACCAGAAACACAGCACACATGAATCCCTTAATGATGCAGAATTAGGGGGCGTGGGCTTTTCTGTGCGCTCCAGGCCCCCCGTGGCCCCTATAGCTAGTGGCGGTGGTCTGCCTATATTGGCGGTACGCCCACTGGCTGGTTGGCCTCCCACATACACATGCATGCCTCAGCTGAGCAAAAGAGGGAATAAGACATTTGCCAGGCTCTTCGGGAGTTGGCCTTATTCTCCCTGAGAACAAAAGGGCCGATAAATCTACTGGTTTGGACCCACATTTAAAGGGTCTCATCTTAGACATTGGTGGCATATCACTAGGATATGCCACCAATGTCAGGTGTGGGTCCCAGAGGTATCTTCAGAGTGAGACCCCCAAAGTGAGCTGAGAGCAGCCCTGCATGCGCAGCCACCTTCTATTCATTTCTATGTGATTGCCGAGTGCTATTGCAACACACGGGTACTATCCTGGGACAGGGGACCTTTAAGGTTGTCACGGGTGATATCACGGGCACGAGGGTTACTATGGCGGCCTTGTTCCCAGGGTTGCCCGGCTGCAAGAATGTTCCCGTTACCCTCCTCGCACAAGGCACCAATAATTAAACCAATGCCAGGGGTCAAGGATAACGTTTGCTTTAATGCATGAACCAATATGTTATACAGGTTACAGTTTCTCTGGTACACAGCCAGGTTTAGATGGTATGGATACAGTGGTAGAGTAGAGTGGCTTGACAATGCGCTGTAGCTTTAAGAGCTTAGCTGTCGGCTGACTTGAGATGATAGGAGTAGTAGTAGTATAATAAGTAATTACAGACCTGACCCAATAGATTAGTCCTTTCAGCTGAGTAAGGCACGGGTGACTAAAGAACTTTGAGCACTTGAAATACTTAGAGAATGACGCTGCCCTCACACTCTGGCGACCAGGTGGAAGACGCATGAACCTTCCGGACGTGTAAGCCGGGATAGAAGTGATCCTGAGTGGGTGACCCTCAACTCCTCAGAGGTCAGACAGTAGGTTCTGGAACTTTATATAGGTAGTCCTACTGAATACTTGAAAGAACCTGTGATGATCCTTACAGCTGTCTGGATACAGTCTGGGTAACTGTGCTGGTGATGATAATGGCTGAATAACTAGGCCTCAGGCCTGAGTGGATGGCTGAGGTACACAAGAGAGCTGTGCACTGTTCTCTGGTCTGTGCCAGAACCAGATCTCTCTGGAATATTCCAGCTCACTCCTTAGAGAAAAGGAGGGCGGAACTAGCTACATCCTCTGGACTGTCATTGGCAGCTGACAGGTAGCAGAGGGGTCACATGGTCAAGCACACTCCATCACATAAATGACATGAAAAGGAACCAATGAGAATACAGCAATATAAGGCTATGCAGACAATAATGTATAATGTGCAATACCAACTTTAGACACCAGATGGAAGTGTTTTGAGCTCACATACACTCACCGGCCACTTTATTAGGTACACCATGCTAGTAACGGGTTGGACCCCCTTTTGCCTTCAGAACTGCCTCAATTCTTCGTGGCATAGATTCAACAAGGTGCTGGAAGCATTCCTCAGAGATTTTGGTCCATATTGACATGATGGCATCACACAGTTGCCGCAGATTTGTCGGCTGCACATCCATGATGCGAATCTCCCGTTCCACCACATCCCAAAGATGCTCTATTGGATTGAGATCTGGTGACTGTGGAGGCCATTTGAGTACAGTGAACTCATTGTCATGTTCAAGAAACCAGTCTGAGATGATTCCAGCTTTATGACATGGCGCATTATCCTGCTGAAAGTAGCCATCAGATGTTGGGTACATTGTGGTCATAAAGGGATGGACATGGTCAGCAACAATACTCAGGTAGGCTGTGGCGTTGCAACGATGCTCAATTGGTACCAAGGGGCCCAAAGAGTGCCAAGAAAATATTCCCCACACCATGACACCACCACCACCAGCTTGAACCGTTGATACAAGGCAGGATGGATCCATGCTTTCATGTTGTTGACGCCAAATTCTGACCCTACCATCCGAATGTCGCAGCAGAAATCGAGACTCATCAGACCAGGTGACGTTTTTCCAATCTTCTACTGTCCAATTTCGATGAGCTTGTGCCTCAGTTTCCTGTTCTTAGCTGAAAGGAGTGGCACCCGGTGTGGTCTTCTGCTGCTGTAGCCCATCTACCTCAAAGTTCGACGTACTGTGCATTCAGAGATGCTCTTCTGCCTACCTTGGTTGTAACGGGTGGCAATTTGAGTCACTGTTGCCTTTCTATCAGCTCGAACCAGTCTGCCCATTCTCCTCTGACCTCTGGCATCAACAAGGCATTTCCGCCCACAGAACTGCCGCTCACTGGATGTTTTTTCTTTTTCGGACCATTCTCTGTAAACCCTAGAGATGGTTGTGCGTGAAAATCCCAGTAGATCAGCAGTTTCTGAAATACTCAGACCAGCCCTTCTGGCACCAACAACCATGCCACGTTCAAAGGCACTCAAATCACCTTTCTTCCCCATACTGATGCTCGGTTTGAACTGCAGGAGATTGTCTTGACCATGTCTACATGTGTCGAGTTGCCGCCATGTGATTGGCTGATTAGAAATTAAGTGTTAACGAGCAGTTGGACAGGTGTACCTAATAAAGTGGCCGGTGAGTGTATAGGGAAACTAAGAATGAGGGAGAGTTTCGGAATGCAGGCCTTTACCTTTAGACTGGAAAAGACTAGGGAACCTAGGAATACTGAAATACCTCCGACACCTGCACACATACCAGTCTGGGCCATTACACTATCGCCTTTCTCCGGCAGTCCCATGGAAGTGAATGGAATGGTGGCTGTGCATGTGCTTCACTTTCGTGGTCCGTTCTGGAGATAGGTGCTGGTCCTACCCACATCCTAGTGATAGGCCACCAGTGTCTAAGTTGAGACAACTCCTTTAATCTAATATACCAGCTTTAGTCTTTAAATAACTTGGACAGGGTGATAGACTGATGTATGATCAACCTATGGACTTCTGTATGCTAGATGTAACCAAGTAAAGAATTCTCTTTGAGCAACTAGCACCTGAAGATGTTTTTCAAGTTAGAATATCCTAATCTGAGTAAATTCGCATTTGTTTCTTGTATTTTCAGTCTCCACCTACTGATAAGCATCTTGTGAAATATTATTTCCAATAACATTGTGTCTGGTTACACCTTTTTTAACATTTCATTCATCAAAGAGTGCAAAGAAGAGACATTGCCTGCAGGGCCAATTCTAGATTTTCTGCTGCCTGAGGTGAAAAATGAAATGCGCCCCAGACCAAACCCCCTGTGTATCAGACCAGACCCCCATTAGACCTCTCAGACCCCCATATCAAACCTCAGACCAGGCCTCCAGAGCCCGATATCAGACACCCATTAGATCTCCAGACCCCATTAGACCTCCAGACCCCCATATCAGACCAGACTTCCAGACCCCTATATCAGACCCCCATTAGACCTCCAGACCCCCATATCAAAACTCAGATCAGACCTCTAGACCACCAGAGCCCCGTATCAGACACCCATTAGATCATTAGACCCCCATATCAGACCTCAGATCCCCCATAAGACTCACAGACCCCCATTTCAGACCACCCAGTGGATCTCAGATCCCCCAAATCAGACCTCAGATCAAACTGTAAAATAAATAAATTAACTCTCCTGCTCAGCCACTCCTCTCCTGGTCCAGCAGTCTCCCTGTTATCTTCTCAGGGCCTGCGCTGAGCAGGAGGAGGGGTAAGTACAGCGCCTCATGGCAAAAGCGGGCCTGGTTGCCTGTAGCAACCAGATTTCTGCTTTCATTGTCCAAACAGCTTCATGGGAAATAAATGAATATGGTTGCTATGTAAGATGACTGGATTATTTCTTTGTAACGCTTATGATAAATCCTGACCCTTCTGTTCTAATAGTAGTAGAGTGGACAGGGCCTAAGTGTGCAGAAGAATCAATGGGCGTGAATACTGTTGGAAATCTAGTATACTATACGCGTGTAGGCAGCTGGGCATTTGGGAGATACTTCTGTCTACCACCACTAGGGGGAGCAAATTTGTCTCAAGTGCATTTTTGTGAAAAAAGTGACTTTTTACAGTACCACCATCCCTCTTATATACTAGGCTACCCTTCCAAGGCTATATGTACTGTAAAACAGCAGAAAATACTTTTATGCTTGTACATCATTTATTTGCATTATTTTCTTTGTACTTTTTATATTGTTATTGCTTAAAGATAAAAAAAATGTGGCAAGGGAATTTATCACCACAGTTTTGCATGATTATCTGCAGTAATACATGAGTTGCAATGTTGTATTTCCCTACTGACCCCAGTTTTCTCTCCATAAGGGTATAAAGCTGTACTGCAATACATTGTCAAGACTGTTGGACTGCTGTACGTGCGCACAGGAGTCCTCTTTATTATGTCAGCATAGCAGCCGTCTGGACTGTGTATTTTCAGAGCAGCTTTGAGTGCTGACAGCGGGGAAAACGGGAAGCAGAAGGAAAATAAAAAATGGGATCTGGACTCCCTATGTGCAGTACTACGCATGTATTACTGCAGATAATAGTCCAGAATCACGGTGAAAATTCCCTTTTTAAACTTGTAATGTCATAATCTAACTGTTCTCCGCACTTCTCTGTCTGTAGCACAATGCTGTGTGGGACTGTTCCTCTTGTTGGTTCTTGCAAGATTTTGGCTCCTGGTGGCACTCTATGTCCTCTGGCTGTACCTTGACTGGGAGACCCCACAGACTGGAGGCCGCAGGTGCGAATGGGTACGCAACTGGACAGTCTGGAGGCACTTCAAGGATTATTTTCCAATAAAGGTAATTCTAGTAAAAAATCGTAGATAAGAACTTCTTTGTATACACTACTCCATGTATCACAGTTATCTAATCTACCCTTCTAACATGGAGACATGCATCTTACTTAAATATAATACATGACTTCTCCAATGGAAGAGTGTCTCTTTCCAGTGAGAAGGGCCTGAATGGTAAAGCATATAAAAGGTGGTTATACTGACAGGACCTTGGCACTCTGATGTTGTCAATCCTAATAGGACAGCGTCCGAGTGATGAAGATGACTACCTCTCAAGGAGAAAAGTCCTGGTGGCCATCCCCATGGCAAACCATGGGTGCATTTACATAACCAGGAACATAAAAATAAAAAAATAAGGAATACTCAGGCCAGCAGTGATATATGGAGTAAGTACTGTATCTTAAATATTCATCCTGGAGACAGGTCCTCTTTAAGGCTCCCAGTGGATTGATCTGCCTTCTAATAGACCTGAATTGGACAAGTTGTGCTCCAGTCATTTAGACTGCATATGGATGTCGCATCATCTCAACATTATTGATTAGCCCCTGACGGGCGGATTGGGAACTTATTGGCCCTGAAAAAATTACTAAAAGTGTTTTGTAGTCGGCTCCAAATTGATGGAGGGCAGGACCAGCAATACCATATTGTGGCACATTATAACGCCCCAACAGAGCCAAATACCACAGTCCATCCAAAATACTGCCAGCAGCACAAAATGCATCCCCAAAAACTTCTACTGGTCGGCTGTGAGGGGGTTCAGGTGGCCCCCTGGGCATCGGTCCACCGGGAAATTTCCATGTAAGATCTATGTCCAATCTGCCCTTGGCCCCTGCCTCTGAGAGAGTGCAGCTCTACAGAACTTCTAACATGTCTTTCTGGGGCTGATTTGTGGTTTTTGTCATTGCTGTTTACTAAATGGTTTCTTTTATGCTATTTTCCCAGATAATCAAGACAGCCAATTTAGATCCCCAGCACAATTATCTCTTGGGCTTCCATCCTCATGGTGTCCTTGTTGCTGGGGCCTTTGGAAACTTTTGCACCAACTACACAGGATTTAAGGAGCTTTTTCCAGGCTTGATCCCTTACCTGCACATACTCCCCTTCTGGTTCCGATGCCCTTTCTTTAGGGAGTATATTATGTGTGTAGGTAAGTTAAAGTGGTTTATGAAATGGAGTTTGTCTGCAGTTTTGATTATGCAAAACTACTGACAGCACTAGATAGGCTCCTGGGAAAGCAGGAGAAACATACATTTTTGTGGTGCTGTTATTTTCAGGAGTAATGTGAAGTTTTATTCTGCCACATTTTGCTCCTGCAGTTGCCCAGCTTTAAACTGCTTTACAGCCCCTGCAGCGAGCCACTGAGGAGCCGGAGCACAGGATGGGAGTGGTAGTGGCCCTGATAATGATGTGTCACAATTAGTGATGAGTGAACTTCTGTTTTCAAGTTCGGCGTACAAGGTTCGGGTTATCTAAGAATTCCGTTATGGATTTCGCTACCACGGACCATAATATATGGTCCTTGGTAGTGGAATCCATAACGGAATTTTTAGAAAACCCGAACTTGAAAACGGAGGTTTGCTAATCCCTAGTCACAATGTCCTCCTTCAGACCATTGTTCCTGGCAGATTGGTGCAGTGAAAAGGGGGTAAAAGAATGAAAGTCTCCTTTTACTAAATGCATAAAGATAAATTGTAGCACGTCCAGTAGTAGTTTGGACAAAGTGCAATTTCTCTCCCCAAATAATGAGGTATGGTGGCTGACAATGGCACTCTGAGTATACTAGCTAGCAAAAGTCTTTCTCCTGATTCTCTTGCTATCCGCAGTAAGTTGGCACTTGTGAAATGCAGGCTTGTGAGTATGCCTGCCCTGGACTGTGGTGATAGGTGTCTTAAAATGTTTTCCCTAACCTGCAGGGGAGTCTGTACAGAAATGTGTTTTGTTTTTTTTAACAAATAGCCGAGTATGTGTGCACAGTATTGTAGTCCAGGTGATGTTCCTAGTGCGCCTAGTACGTATGCACAGTATTGTAGGCCAGGCAATGCCCCTTTGGGTTGCTGGGAAAAAGCAGCATTGTCTAGCCTACAATAGTTGTCACGTGTATCAACTGGTCTCCATAATAGAAATAGTACTCACCCAGAGGTTCCTCCTACAGCCTTCCAATAAGAAATGTTGTTCTCATCTGCTTTTTTCGGATAAAGGGCTTTTGTCCTAAAATAACTACTTGCAGAAGTGAGGCTGACTTAGCTATTTATCTTGCTTTGCTACATAACCATGTTTAAAAGGTGGGAAGACATCTCTGCCAATCCACTGTGTGAAAATAATGCAGCACTCAGCCCGTTTCAGTTTTCGCCTAAGGCAGCAGAAAGGCTAGGTGCACCCCTGTGCGGAGCCTACCATGCATTACAACTGATAGCTTCACTGTGTTCTTGTATCTGTGATTTACATGTAACACAGCATATAAACATGACAATTAAAGAAATCTTAACCATCTCCGCTGAAAAGAAAAATGGAAACCCAACTTTTTGGCATTTGCAGTCTGAGGCACTTGAGGGTCATGTCAATGACAGCAGCACATAGAAGTGCCTGTTACTGTGGGCACCTAAACTGAACCTGTCACATGGCATCAGCACTTGTAAAGGGCAAAGTGGGACAGTGCCAGCCATTCTGACTACTGACTTGCAAAACACTGGGCACACAATTACATGTGATCGCTCTAGTCATTCCAGCTTCTTCCCAACCTCTAAAGCCTAACAGGTTAATTGGCTTCCTGTGATACTCGCCCTGCTGTGTGGGACTGTCTGACATTGAATACATTAGGTACTTGGGCAAAATAACTAATGGAAATGTATACATCCCTATAAAAGCCAAACAAATATTGCACAGTGGAGGCAGCAACATATGCGGATAACCTGTAGGCTCTTTATATACGCAACCTGGTACCATCTATGACTTTACTGTGTTTGCAGGTCTGGTGTCTGCATCCAAAAAGAGCGTGACACATGTACTAAGCAGACCGGAGGGAGGAAATGCTGCAATTATAGTGATTGGCGGTGCTGAAGAATCATTGGACGCCCACCCTGGAAACCTGACCCTCCATATCCTGAAGAGGAAAGGATTCATCAAAGTGGCATTGAAAAGAGGGTGGGTTCTAATGGTAGAGATGAGTGCTGGGTGACCAAGCCTCCATGAAGTGCATGGATATTGATTAATCCTAAACCACAGCCATTCCCCTTTCGAGGACCATCACTTAGAAAGATCTGCATAATAAGAATTTCTGTTTAAGAAAGTTCATACCTTGCACCTTTAAACTTTCTGTTCTATATTTTTACCGCCTTATAGTTGTCTTAACTTTGAGGCAGATTTTTGCGCCAAATATTTTGTCACCATTTTTGTGCATATTCAGTCACAAAGAAAACACCCCTTCTGTTAGGCCATACCCCCTTGTCATACAAAGTGCAAAAAAGAAAAAAATTAAATGTGGTGCGAGTTATGTACGCCAGAATTCTGGTGCATTTCCATTAGTAAATCTCCTCCAGTATCAGCATCCCCTAGTGGAAATTGCTGATTGGCATAATTTTATTCCTTAAAGGGAGTGTGTCAGCAGTCCTGGCCATGCTAAATTGCTTCCTTAAGTAGGGACTGGGGAGAATAGACAAGGATACCTCCTGTTAGGAGTAGTATGAATATCAAGTTTTATTCTGCCAGATTTTGATCTTGCTCCTCAGCCCGTCCTCGCTGCTCTGAGTGGCAGCTGTAGCATCCAACCAGGAGACCACTACAGCTGTCACTAAGAGCAGAGGTGAGGGTCAATGCAGAGAGCTCTTCCCAGTGAAGACCCGCCCTGGACACTTGCAGGAGCATAATCTTCCTGAATAAAGCTTCATATTTACACTTCTCCTGATGAGAAAAGTTCCTCAAAAGTTATGTTTGTACTACTCTCTCCAGCCCCTACCTACTGTCAGCAGCAGTTTAGTATCGTCGGACTGCTGACAGACTAAATCTACGTTTTGCAAGAGATCTGGAGCTCAGTATCAGAAAAAAACAAAGCTGCAGTAAATATATTTTATATAGAATTTTGGATTTATATACTGCTGGAAAAATTATCTTCAATAGCAGTCCATTACTTTAAGGGTTCAGTGAACCTTAATACCTTTTATATAAAAAATGTATTTAAAGGGGTTGTCCAGTTTCAGTTCTAAACCTGGACATATCCTCTTTTTCACCCAGGCAGACCCCTGATATGAGCATCGGAGCATTCCCCTTGCCCTCAATCACTCAGGACAAGGGCTTTTTCATTAGATCCGATCACATACCAGGTCTCTGCTAGGTGGAGGCTTCCGCCTAGCAGTGAGCCTGGTGATGTCACCAGCACTGATGGGCAGGCTTTAGAGCTACCCTAGCCTGTAAAACAGGCTAGAACAGTCCTAAAGCCCGCCAATCAGTGCTGGTGATGTCACCGGCAACGTTGCTAGACAGAAGCCTCCACCTAGCAGTGAAAAAATCCCTTGAAATGCTTTGATGCTCATATCAAAGGGGCTGCCTGGGTGAAAAAGGGGATATGTCCGGGTGCAGCTCTGAAGATACAATACTGTATAAATATTTTATTCCTTGATTCTGAGTCTTGGCTCAGTTTTTGCATCTGCTGTCAATCTTGAAGGGGAAAATGTGTGATACTATTTTAATCTTATTCTTCAGGTCTTCTCCAACATAGCCCCTTTCTAAAATATAACCTGCTAAAATGAGAAGATCCAGTAACTTATATGTGCTGAAAATAACGTTGCTGCTTTTCTTTTTAGTGCACATTTGGTGCCTGTGTTCTCATTTGGAGAGAATGAGCTGTTCTTCCAGGTACCAAACCCTAAAGGATCTTTGCTGCGTACAGTCCAAGAGACGCTGCAGAAAATAATGGGCTTTGCTCTACCCCTCTTCCATGCGCGTGGGATCTTCCAGTACAGCTTTGGACTACTGCCTTTCAGAAAGCCCATTCACACAGTGGGTAGGTGAACAGTAAATTCATACAATTATTGGATGGTACAACTTCCTTTTAAAACCATATTTGCAGCACTTTTGTTTAACCCCCAAGTCTAGTCTTTAAAAATGGCACCTGCTCGCAAGCTGGCATCACAGCTGCCGGATTTCTGCTGTTTTATCAGCAGATATGTTTGTAATCGGCAATAACAGAGATCACAGAAACGTAACCCTTCAGATACAATGGTCATTTCTGACCCTAGAATCTGAGCTGTGCTCCTGGGGGCCCAAGCAGTTGCCCCATGAAGTGATTGGAAGAAGCTACTTGTTACGAAGGCTCGAGTCTACCACAGGGCTCCATAGGAAAGTATTGAAGGCTCGTTACGAAGGCTCGAGTCTATGACAGGGCTCCATAGGAAAGTATTGAATCTCCTATACACTGCAATGGTAAATCATTGCAATTTATGGGAGAAGTAATTTGATAATCACATATTCAAGTCCCCTAGTGGGACTTTCAAAAAGTATAAAAATTTAAAAAATGTAAATTTGCACTGCCGTGTCCCAAAATGCCTGTGCTTTTAAAGTATAAATGTATTTATCCCATACGGTGAATGCCATAATGGAAAAAAAATATTAAAATGGCTGATTCGCCATTGTTTTCATCGCTTCACCTCCCACAAAAAAAGTAATAAAAAGTGAAAGCCAAATAAAAACAGTCATACACACAAGATGGTATCAATAAAAGCTGCAGATCGCCCTGCAAAAAAATGAGCCCTCACACAGTTCTGTAGATGTAAACAGAAAAAAAGTATATGGCGGGTATTAAAACACAGTGTTTAAGTATTTAAATACAACGGTGCCCCCTGGTATGTATTCTGTATAGCTATGTACATGTCCACTTACATGCTCTCTGAGAAAGGACACGCCCACTGAGCTGCCATGGTGAAGAGAATTTAGTAGAGCAATGAATGGGGGAGATCATTGGATCCATGTGAGGTACACGGCTGGTTCTAGCTTTGTTAGAAAGAGATTGTCATGTACTATATGATGTCTGATTTTACTTTTTTATATCGTGAACCCTTTAAAAGTGTTTATTTATTTATTTTTTGCTTCATATAAAAAGTCAGTTTCTACTTTTATGCATTCAAGTTTTTTTGTCATCCATTGGCCCAGCTTAAAACACCTCTGCCAAATAAACCATTAAGAAATTCTGAATTTATATACGGAGTCCCAAGTTCAGACCCTCTTCTATAAGCCAAAGGGTGCTATAGCTACACATACCATTTCTCTCTCTGGAGGACCTGCAATATCTGTGATTTTAATTTGACACATTGTAATGTGTCATGGTCTTATGGTGGTGCTGCAGAGGAACTGAGAATTTGCTGCAAGGTTTCCCCAGAGTTTACAGGTCATTGCTTGGGGCCCTGGTAGGGGAATTAGCTTCTTAAAGGACCATGCTATTAAAAAAGGAAACACATGCGTATACATCTGATATCCACTTTATAATTAGTTCATGGTCCTTAAGACCAAAAACAAATGTACCTGACTTTTAATTCCTCAATAGCCGCTAGTACAAGAAAATATAAGAAACTTTGTAATATATCTGATTAGAGAAAATTGTGCATTTCTCCATTTATAAGACACTTTTCCTTCTCCTGCACTGATAATTCACTCAGTTTATAGGTAAAATCCGACATGCTGCCCGTAATCTATAGAGAGGGAAGGGAGGGGGAGGAATCAACTGCAGAGAGTAACAGACAGAGACATTGCTGCTCATTCTAGTCAGTTTTCTATCTCGCACCAGTGCTGGATTCACAGCTACACCTCTCAGTACGATCTACTTTGTCCTCCATGCTGCTGCTTCTGCAGGGTGCTACAGAAAGAGTAGCAAAGGAAGGAAGTAGGAGAGAATAGAGGAGCAGGATCTCCGCTCTGTTTTGTTTATGGGAAACATCATAGCAGCCAGTCTCCAACTACTAGCTCAGTGAAAACTAACAATTTAGAGAGCCTGCAGAGGCGAAAACTGGTGAAAGGACATGTACTGTAGGATACAAGCCAACAGCCAGCTACATGGTTACTACTTATGTATGCACACCAGCTTATTCTGAAAAGTCACAATGACAATAATACTTTCTGTAAAGCTGTCATTGATATTGGCCAGGTGCCATCTTTAAATGGTAACATGAATTCTGTTTGTCCTCAACAGTGGGTAAACCCATCCCAGTGGTGCAAACATCAAACCCCACACAGGAAGAAATTGAAAACCTGCATCAAAAGTACCTGAAAGCTCTTCAGGATCTCTTTGAGGAGAACAAGGAGAAGTATGGTATCCCAGAGCATAAAAGTCTGATCTTCACTTGACCTCCAGAGATAAGGTTCTACTTGTGGGACTGGAACCACTAGGATTTAGGACTTCAGTATAGGATTATCTATCTAGATCTGTAGGGCAGTAATCCTAGTGTGTTCAACCAGCCCAGAACTGCTATGGCTGCCCTAAATGCTCTTCTCGTTCATGAAGTTCACCCCACTCTTTATGATCTACATGCTGTATGTATGAGCAGAACTGGAAAGTCTTGATCACATACTATTCGAGCCTCAGAGCAAGATTCATTTACAAGTGGATTTGCCAAAAGTTTTGCCTACCCATTTTATTCATTCCAAGAAAATTCATTAACATGGTAAAAATAAGGTACCCAATGAATGAAAATTACTGTAAGTACTCAGGAATCTTAGAGTGAACATTTCATAGCATATATATATATATTCTACACTATACATTCATACACAGATGATTATTGTTCTTCAAACCATAGACCTTTTCAAATTACTGGTTCTCTGCCATAAAGCTGCAACTGCCTGAGGACTTAGAAACCGGAGTTGTTTGGTGTGTTCTTATTAAGCTGGCCAAACACATCAGATGCATGTTGACTGAACTTGCACACCATCTAATGCTTATGGAGGCCTCCGAACTCTACCCCGGCATCTAATCAGGATTAGGTAGTTGGAGTTCAAGTGGACCTTTTCCTCTTTTTCCATACTGAGAATACATACTTCTGAGGTTCGGAAGGGATAGCTGTCAGATGCAATCTTAGGGTACGATGCAGTCATGATCTGTTTGGGCAAGAACCACGCGGCCAATTAGGCCACATCTGCCTGATATCTAAAGAGGTTATGCTGGAACATCCTCGGGATAGGTCATCATTATCACATCAGCTGTTTCAGGAAGCTGTTGCGCTTACCGAAGCTCTAGTGAGCATCCCAGGCTCCCGGCAGCTTTGCAAGGATAGTGACGTACATCATGTAGTGGCAGGGCTTGGTATTGCAGCCCAGCCCCATTGACTTGAATGAGGCTGAGATGCAACTAGGCCATGTGACCGATGTACAGTAATGTCACTGGCCTAGGAAGAGGCTGCGGTGCTCAAGACCTCTTCTAAAAGCTGATCGGCAAGGGTCCCGGGTGTCGCACTCCCCGCAGATCTGATACTGATGACCTATCCTGAGGATAAGTCACAAATATCTTTTCCTGGATAACCCCGTTAACTAATGAAGACCTCTCTGTACAGGCGGTCTGCATTCTTAATGGCCTCTCGTCACCTTAAATAACACGTGGCCATTAAGAAATCAGACCACCTGTATAACGTGGTGTTCATTAGATACATATCAGGCAGCTGCAGCCTAATTGGAAGCATGTTTCTTGGCCGCAGCTGGCTGCGACCCGACCACGACTGGGCCATGTGGTCGTACCCTTATGTATATAAAGCCTTAGGCTTTATTCACACATCAGTGTTTGGTCAGTGTTTTCCATCAGTGATTCTGAGCCTAAGGCTCCATTCACACGTCCTGTTTTTCTTTCCTGATTCGACCCTGATTTGTTCAGGACCCATTGAAATGAATGGATCCAGATCAGGATCGAATCAGGAAAGAAAAACAGGACGTGTGAATGGAGCCTAAACCAGGTGCAGGTCAGAAAGACAGAACAGGAGGAAATCTTTCCCTTATACCTTATGTCTGTGGAGGCTCCACTCCTTGTTTTGGCTCTCAAACACTGATGGAAATCACTGACCAAACACTGACTGTGTGAATAGGGTCTCATTTTGATGTTGCAATTAGGAGTTCCCACATTGGTGTCTTAATATAATTACTTGAAACACCTTAAAGGGTTATTCCCATCTTGGACAATGGGTGCATATCACTAGGATATGCCCCCATTGTCTTATAGGTGAAGGTCCCATCTCTGGAACACCTCTGGGAGCGGTGGCTGTGCATGCGGGGTGCGCTCCCATTCATTTCTATGGGAGCAGCGGGGAGCTGCGCCTGGTGGTAGCCGGACCCCAGGAAACCTGGGGTCCTCCAGGCGCAGCGCTTCGTTCTCGATATAGGTACGGATACCAGCAGTGGGACCTGCACCTATCAGACAATGGGGGCATATCCTAGCGATATGCCCCCCATTGTCTAAGATGGGAATACCCCTTTAACCTCCATTTGGCTGATCTTGCGATTACTAAGACCGGGTTTACAATGTGCGTTTTTCCTCAAGATTTTGTTGCGTTTTGAAATGCAGGGGAAAAATGGCGTGCATTTTTGCCACAGTTTGCAGGGCTTTTATTGGTTGCACGGTTTTTATAGCTAAAACACTTTTTTAACCTTTTAACCTACCTTGCCTTACAGCATTGAAAACATATGCACAAAAATATTTCTAAATGCAACTAACTGCAAGAAAAATGCAGTGTGTGAACCTATCCTATGGGTAAGGCACATGTAGAGGCTGCCGTGCACCGTGCTGTTTTACTATGAAAATGGCGTGGCTTTCATTGCTTATTAATGTCCAGTAGGTGTTATTGTGCAGATACCTACTAGCACGTGGACACCTACAGGTAATTAAATAGCTCACCATTGTTTGGCTTTTGGCTGATACTTGTGTCTTACCCTAAAATCTGTTCTTTTGACGATTTGGATACCAGTAATAGGGGTGACTCAGTTGTGTCTGCAATTATTTTGTGTCCAATATCCCAAAAAAATGACCATCACTTTGTAAAGATTTGATTTCACTTTGATGGTAAAGAATATTTTATGTAGATCAACATAAAAAAAAATTCTAGCCATCCACTGTGATGTTAATATTCATTCAAGGGAAATAAAAATACTTGGGCTCAGTAGATGTGAACTGTAGAACAATGTCCAAGCATACCTTTAAAGTTGTTGTTGAAATATACATCTACAAATTGAGTTCGTTTTATAGGTAAATCCCGCCCAAAAATGCAAAAGTTAAACCTATCAATCATTATGGTAACATGTTCTTGTCTGACGTGTTCTCTCTACTAACCACTAGGTGGCACACATTCACCTGACTTTATATATACCAGTAAATTGTCACATCTTCTTAGGTTTGTTTGGGCAATTTTGCAGCAATGTACAGGAAATGGTGTTCTGTAACGTAGTGCGGTATTATATGAGCACGTGTCGCTAGTAATGATAAAGGAATGCTGTCTTGGAAAATTTTAGTTCTTGTATACTGGAAAACCATTCATATCCAGTTTGTAATAGAACACCTCTGTTATATGATGTGCTATAAAACTGAATATGTTGTGTTCCTCCAGACTGCAATGTGAATTTACTGTATTTGTACAAATGACTATTTTTCTATTTATGAGTAACACGACTGCATATAAGGAGGTTATATATGAGCTGTAGCTTGTCAAAAAACATCTGCTCCACTATTTTATATTGTTATAGGCCTATTGCATAATAAAATGTATTTGTGACATACTTGGGATTCTCATTTCATGCTTATAAGTCACGTGAACTTCATGCCTAGACATGACATACATTTGGATGGTTTGCATTGCATACTTTGCGGATCTTTTGAATGCTCTGCAGTATTATAAAATACAGGCCTATGACTGATCCATTTGTGTAAGGGTACCTGTACAAAAAGGACACAAATTCACATTATTTATTGTTGTTTTGGTGCAGTTTTTATGTGGTTTTTGGTCTGGATTTTCTGTTTATATTAACAACTCCTAGGAAAGTAGCTCTGTTACAAGGATCAACCCTATTAAACCAGACATACTGCCTGGTAGGGTTCGTCATGCTGATTAAAATGATACCTTCCTTTTTTCTGTATGCTAAACGGCTGCAGAGATGTGTGTTTATATTCATATGCAAATGAGAAGTTTGAGCACCATGAGGTGGGGCTGAATACTTGGAGCACTGCTATGTAACACCCCCTGTGCTCTGCACACTCGCCCCTCCCTTTGATTGACAGGGCTAGACATGCTGAGGCAGGAGCTGTGTCCTAGTATCTACCTATCGTATACACTATGTACTACAGCATCACCACACTGAGATCTACTCAGAAAGCTCATCTACATATTACTGCTTTATTCACAGGCACAATATATGACTATAAACACACCAGTAATATGTGTTGGCTTCTAAGCATAGAAAAAAAAAAAGGTTTCTCCATGTGTGCTCCAAGGATTCATCCTCGCCTCCTGGTGCTCCAACATATCATTTGCATATGAATCAAAACGCATATATCTCTGTGGCTGTTTATCGTACAGACAAAAGGAAGGTATCATTTTAATCAGCATGATGAGCCCTACCAGGCAGTATCTCTGGTTTAATAGGGTTGATCCTGGTGACAGAGCTGCTTGAAGTCTATGGGGAAAAAACACTCTATATGAGGTGCGGAATCGCACAAATGACATGCTGCAGATTTCTAAATCCGCATGGCAGGTTCATTTTTGCACGGAAAAAAATCAGTGTACATGAGATTTGTGTAATCTCCTTCACTTCATGTAATCCGAATCAAGAGGTTGAAACTGCAGATTTGTTAGACTAGACTTGCTTGGTTTATTTGGTTTAGTTTTATTTATTAACAATCATTCTCCACCCAGATGTCCAGACCTAAGAATTAATTGTCATTCCTCTCTACTATTCTAGAACGAGAAGGGCACGTCTTGTCCAATTGTAATTTATAAGAAGGTTCAACAAAACAGAAGTCAAGATGACCTCTGTGATTCACTCTGTCCCTGAAATGAGCCCGTACTGAGTAGCTAGGTGAGATTGTTTTTAAAGGGAACCTGTCACGTTGAACATGGAGTCTGAGCTAAAAGCAGCAAGTTATAGAGCAGGAGAAGCTGAGCAGATGAATAACTAGTTTTATGGGAATAAATTCAGTAAAATTTGTAATTTATTCATTTAAATCCCTGCTCATTCTGGTCTTTGAAGTCCAGGAGGCGGTCCTATGGGTGATTGACAGCTCTCTGTATACACAGTCATAGAGGGAAGGCTGTCAATCACTGATAGGACCGACTCAGAGACTTCAAAGCCCAGAATGAGCAGGAATGAAGGGTGGCTGGTTCGCTTTAAGGGCGCTATTGGTGTCGGTGATTTTATATTTGTTTTTGCAGCTTCCTGTTCGGTTTATTCTGCATGCTGTTAAAGGGAATGCCTCATCAGAAAATGACCTAATGTTAGTCACGTTTTTATGTTTAATATATGTTTTTTTAGTGTTGGTAATCTTTGTTTTAAATTTTCCATGTCACTATTTTTTGTTTTTTAATCTAAAATTGTGCAGTTTTCGCACTGCCCACTAAAGCTAATAATATTTAGAGATTTCCTGTTCTGTCCAGGTAACTTCTCACTAGCCACTGCATTATCACCAGCAGAATTACAATGATAGATATCACCTCTGTATAGATAACACATTATCCACCATTCACACTAGGTGGTATCGCAGCTTATCTACTCCGTCCTGACCTCTGCACAGGTCACAGAGCATGACTAGAAAACTCTCCCATAGAAGTCAATGAGGTGGCTTCCTGTCCCTTGTATTCAGGTTCCTATTGCTCAGACCACAGAAAGTATAGGAATATTATATAATAAACAGATATTGGGATCTATCCATAGCTATTTCTTCTGTGTTTTAGTTGTCGCTCATAGTTGGAAAGGCTGAGTCTTGGCGTCAAGACATGGGACATGGTAAAGAAGAAGCGTGAAAAACGTCTACACGTGTACTAGTGGAGTGTCTGTACCCAGGCCAATTTACTGCCACCCTTCTTTTTATTTAATTTACATTAACCTACCTCACTAACTACTTTAATAGGTGCCCTGCCCTCTGGCTTTTTTTTTCATTGATATTTTTTGGGTGTTCTTACTCTTCTGTCTTCATTTAATTTCTAACTTCTACACCCTACTCCTCCTACGCCCTCAGCTGTTAGGCACATTTACATTGTCAGCCTCAGTCTGGGATTTAATTGCCCTTTTCTTGTTATCTCATGTGTTTTTACATGGTTTACCTGGCAATTCTAACTATGGGTGGTTTTACATTGGCTGATTGGCACTTGGCTGATGGATACTGTGTGTATTGGCTGTCCCCCATACACTTCACATTGTCAGCAGCACATCCCCTATATACACAGGAAGATGTGCTGCCAACCAGCAAGCGTTCTTCTGCTTGCACAAACTATCAGATCAGCCTACAGTCATGGCCAAAAGTTTTGAGAATGACACAAATATTATATTTTCACATGATCTGCTGCCCTCTGGTTTTTATGTGTGTTTGTCAGATGTTTTTATCACATACAGAAATATAATTGCAATCATATTATGAGTAACAAAAGCTTATATTGACAGAATGAGTTAATGCAGCAAGTCAATATTTGCAGTGTTGACCCTTCTTCTTCAGGACCTCTGCAATTCTCCCTGGCATGCTCTCAATCAACTTCTGGACCAAATCCTGACTGATAGCAGTCCATTCTTGCACAATCAATGCTTGCATTTTGTCAGAATTTGTAGGTTTTTGTTTGTCCACCCGTCTCTTGATGATTGACCACAAGTTCTCAATGGGATTAAGATCTGGGGAGTTTCCAGGCCATGGACCCAAAATCTCTAGGTTTTGTTCCCTGAGCCATTTAGTTATCACCTTTGCTTTATGGCAAGGTGCTCCATCATGCTGGAAAAGGCATTGTTGATCGTCAAACTGCTCTTGGACGGTTGGGAGAAGTTGCTCTCGGAGGACATTCTGGTACCATTCTTTATTCATGGCTGTGTTTTTAGGCAAGACTGTGAGAGAGCCGATTCCCTTGGCTGAGAAGCAACCCCACACATGAATGGTTTCAGGATGCTTTACAGTTGGCATGAGACAAGACTGGTGGTAGCGCTCACCTCGTCTTCTCCGAATAAGCTGTTTTCCAGATGTCCCAATCGAAAAGGGGATTCATCAGAGAAAATGACTTTACCCCAGTCCTCAGCAGTCCACTCCCTGTACCTTTTGCAGAATATCAGTCTGTCCCTGATGTTTTTTCTGGAGAGAAGTGGCTTCTTTGCTGCCCTCCTTGAGACCAGGCCTTGCTCCAAGAGTCTCCGCCTCACAGTGCGTGCAGATGCACTCACACCTGCCTGCTGCCATTCCTGAGCAAGCTCTGCACTGCTGGTAGCCCGATCCCGCAGCTGAAACACTTTTAAGAGACGGTCCTGGCGCTTGCTGGTCTTTCTTGGGCGCCCTGGAGCCTTTTTGGCAACAATGGAACCTCTCTCCTTGAAGTTCTTGATGATGCGATAGATTGTTGACTGAGGTGCAATCTTTCTAGCTGCGATACTCTTCCCTGTTAGGCCATTTTTGTGCAGTGCAATGATGACTGCACGTGTTTCTTTAGAGATAACCATGATTAACAGAAGAGAAACAATGATGCCAAGCACCAGCCTCCTTCTAAAGTGTCCAGTGGTGTCATTCTTACTTAATCATGACAGATTGATCTCCAGCCCTGTCCTCATCAACACCCACACCTGTGTTAATGGAGCAATCACTGAAACGATGTTAGCTGGTCCTTTTAAGGCAGGGCTGCAATGATGTTGAAATGTGTTTTGGGGGATAAAGTTCATTTTCTAGGCAAATATTGACTTTGCAAGTAATTGCTGTTAAGCTGATCACTCGTTATAACATTCTGGAGTATATGCAAATTGCCATTATAAAAACTGAAGCAGTAGACTTTGTAAAAATTAATATTTGTATCATTCTCAAAACTTTTGGCCATGACTGTACACATGAGCATTTACTAGTTTGTCGGCTGATCACCCTGCTTATACATGGCGGTAATCAGGAATGATCACTTGCTATAACGATAATCACCAGTGTAAATGGTCCTATGTCATTTCTTCCATTTGTCATACCAATATGTATTACTATTACTATTTCTTTTCTATTTAGGACTCATGCACACGACCGTATGGATTTTGCTGTCTGCAAATTACAGTCCATATTGCATCCCCATTTTTTGCATACCCTTTGACTTCAATAGGTCCATGATCTGCATAGGACATGCTATAACTCTTTGCGTAATGGACATACGGATACGGAAAACAGCCATTACGCAAAAAGATAGAATATGCCACAAAAAAAGTGCAGATAGCAAACGGACCGCATCCGTATTTTGCGGTTTGCGAACTACAAGATTGATACGGTTGTGTGCATGAGGTCTTAGTACAGGAAAAAGGCATCCAGTAAGAGTTCTGTAGGTTTGGTCCTCTCCATACATAGCCCATTTATCACTCCCTGAACCTGATCCTCCACCAAACTCTCCACCGCACCCAGAAGCACTTCATATATTAGCTGATGACTGGCTAATGCAATCTGCTTCTTTATTCTCCCAAGATGGCTGGACCATTGTACAAAACAAGCACTTTTACCTTTTGTGTCACCCCTATCTTCTCATAGATTGTAAGCTCTTGCGAGCAGGGCCCTCATTCCTCTTGTAATTATTGACTTGTCTGTTGCTATGTTATTTATGACTGTTTGTACATGAACCCCTGAACTGTAAAGCGCTGCGGAATATGTTGGCACTATAGAAATAAAGATTAGTAGTATTTATTAATAGCTGCCACCTTCTGTCCTCCACCTCCAATTGTCTAATATAGATATGGAGGAGGAGGCTTAGGAGGTGAGATGTGGGCCACAACACCAAGCCAGCCCTACCGTCGGCATGCTGCCTGGACATCCTCTAATAATGACCCTTATGGTACCCCAAGTAGTATGTACCAGACTAGAGGCAATAACAAGGGTTTAGGTGGCCCTATGGGGCATAGGCCAACCGGGAAAATTCCCTATAGGGTCTATGACCAGTCTGCCCCTGATGAGGGTACATTCACATCTGCATTATGAAATCCGGCATGTCTGGTTACTGCTGATCACCACCAGATTTCCATTGACTATAATGGAATCCGGCCGCTTTGTGGCATAAATCCCGGGTTTTGGATGGACAAATACCACTGTTTACAACCTGTTTTTTTTTTTGTCCAGCAGACAGCCAGGATTTATGCCGGAACAGTGCATACCCTTGCAGCCTAAGGGTATATACACCCAACAGTGAAAGAAAAGGGCTAAAACTGTAAGTTTTTCATGGCCATTTTCCATCCGTTTTTCACAGTCTTTAAAGGCAGATTAATTTTTTTTTTTTTTTAAACCACAACTCCTCAGTGCCCCCAGTATTATATACATATATAATGCCCCCCACCCGGCTGTGCCAACAAAGAAAAAAAAAATTAGTGGAGGCAGCAGTGTTGTGACGTCACATGATCACACCTCCAGTGAGCGTACCTGTGGTATTTTTTTCCATAGTGTACCTAACAGCCATAAGGCTAAACAATGTTAAAACAGGTCCAGTGCTTTCAACAGGGTCCATCTGGCTGTCAAAACAGCCAAGAATAGGACTGTACCGGCCCTATTCACTATTTTTGGACGTTGATTGCTGATTGGTCATTATAAAAAAAAAAAAACATAGACTGCAATGCTTCTAAAAACAGCCATTAAAAAAGTCCCTTTCCACTGTTATGTAAATAAAGCATTTTTTGCAGACCATTTACCTCAAAGTGGCCAAAAAAGATACATAAGTCCGTTCCGGACTTTTCCAATTGGAGGATGTTGTAGGCTTTAGTAAGAATGCTGAAAGATAATATATAGGTCTCCAATACTTAAAGGGTTTATCCAGCTTTTACTAACTGATGCCCTGTCCTCAGGATAGGCCATCACTGGCTGATAGGTGGGGGTCCGGCACCCTGCACCCCTGCTGACTACTTTTTCAGGTGTAGCTGTGTTAACCTTGTAGCGGAGGGAACTCGTCACTGCAGCTCTGCATTGACAGCAGCTGTGCACTACACATTTGAGACATCTGTGTAATTCTGGCGCTGACTTCCGGCAACAGACCTACACCCAAACGGGAGATCGACAGAGGTGCGGGGTGCCAGATCATCCCCGATCAGCTACTGATGGCCTAACCTGAGGATAGGCCATCACTAAGTAAAAGCTGAGAGATGTGTTTTTAGGGAGAGCCTAAAGCTGTGTGTGTTGTGATTTAGCCTGATTTTTTGGGGGTAGGGCGTTCCAGAAAACCGGTGCAGCTCGGGAGAAATCTTGGAGCTGGGAGTGAGAGGTTCGGATTTTTGTGGAAGTCAATCGTAACTTAAAGAGGACCTTTCACCATTCCTGACATGCCTATTTTAATAGCTTCATGCATTCCCCACGTACTAACAATTCTGGAACATCTATTCTTATGTCTGTATGTTGTGCCATTCCTTTATTATTTGCACTAGAAGTTATGAATGAATTGCTATTTGTCTTCAGTAAGGGAACAGAGGAGAGGTAACAAGTTGGGGTGTGTACCTGCACTGTCTGAACATGGCAGCACTGATTGGATAGAGTCAGTCTGTGCAGGTACACACCCCCAACTGGTCACCTCCCCTCTGTTCCTTTACTGAAGGCAAATAGCAATTCATTCATAACTTCTAGTGCAAATAATAAAGGAATGGCACAACATAGAGTCTTAAGAATAGATGCTCCAGAATTGTTAGTACTTGGGGAATGCATGGAGCTATTAAAACAGGCATGTCAGGAGTGGTGAAAGGTCCTCTTTAAGTCATTGGCTGAACGGAGAGCACGGGTAAGGTGGTAGACAAAGATGAGGGAAGAGATGTAGGGGGTGCAGCACTGTGGAGAGCTTTGTGGAAGAGGACAAGCAGTTTAAATTGGATTCTATAGTGTACAGGTAGCCAGTGCAATGACTGGCACAGGGCAGAGGCATCGGAGTAGCGGTTGGACATATAGGTGACCCTGGCTATTGATGGCCACCACAGAGGGACAGCTTCTGGGGAGATATTTTATGTTGCACTGTGGTATTTAGTTCTTCTATTCTGTGCTGGTTATTATGGTATTATGCTGCTATTATGGTATTACTCACCCTGCCAACTTGTGTTGGCCCCATCTGCTTGTGTTGCCCCGCCTTTTGTCAATTTGGTTCGACCTACAAAATTGAGGCCATTTATAGGTTTTTTCCAGGGCCACTTTAAGTTCCCAGTCCGCCCTCATCCTGACAAATAGGGCTGTGGATTTAGAACGGCACTGTGTCCTAATGGAGCCTCTGATGCAGCTGTGACCCCAGCCTATTACAACTGTGCATCAACTCATATCGGTCTTCATCAATCATTATTTTTCTATTTTTTTTAAATCCTTGAGGTCAATGAGCGAAGGACTGAAAACATATCAATTTGTTATTCGTTTTTTTAGTCAATTTAGTTCAATTGTGCAGCATAAAATATACTACAAAAACATACAAAACATAAATTCCAAAATGTGTATTTAACTAACTTTATTTGTCAAATTTTAAACAAACAAGGTACAAAAACCTCATTGTACAAATCTACACAAGCAGCTGATCAGATTTCAGCATGTAACCGGCTGTAAGTCAGAAGAATAGCTGTTCAGCCTCGATTTCCTATTTCATGCTTTGGCCACACAGGGTTAATTCTTTTCCTGTTCCTGCTACATCACAGCATCTGATGAATTTCGGGAGTAGAAAAAAGAAACCCTTTGCCCAATCAGAAACCGCAGAGAGCAGCAAATGAGGATCCGCCTTGCATCTTGTGTGTGAGAGCGTGTGTGGGTACCAGACGGCTCCATCTGCCCTGATCCTAAGCTCGGGACCATGTGTGAGATTCATTCTGTGCACAGCTGTGGATGACCCCTGCCAATGACGCCCTCAGAGGTCCCCAGCCCAGCGTCTTCACCTACTGGGGGGAAGGTAGGTTTCTGTATGGATGACAAGCTAATGCTGTGGCCTGTGGAGAAGTGCAGTATACTGCTGAGCTGGACTACTTCACAATCATCCTGGGTAATAGAATATATAAAATTGAAGGCCCGGGCTAGATACTTATTAGTACACAGAAGGAATTCAACATTTGTGTATTGAATTTTATTATTCATGTGACTTATCATTTATGGGGGTCTATATGAATCATAGATGGGAAAAATAGGTCAGCTTAATGCAACACCCAGTGTCATACATAGATTTGAGAGATGACACATGACTAGATAACAATGGGTTAAAAATAAGAAGCTAATGAGCTGGGATGTATGAAATCTATTACTATTGTCCACCAGGAGTCTGATACTAAATGTATAGTGGTAGCAGATTCCAAAAACTAATGTGTAATCTACGTCTCTACAAGATTATTGGCGTTGGTTATACCATTAAATCCCTCCAGAAGACCACCCTTGCTCTATAAAAAGCTCTTTTCCAGTTTTTACCTGCTCCTCTATATTCTATGTTCTTCTTTAATGGGTTCCAGGCTCCTGATATTCATGATCTATCATCAGGATAGGTCATTAATATCTGACTGGTGAAGGCCTGACACAGGGTCGGACTGTCCCATCTGAGTACCAGAAGATCCTCTGGTGGGCCCAGTCTCTGAAGCCATAGTGAACCCCAAAAGTCCAGGAGAAAAATCCCATTTGGAGTTGCCTTTGCAGCCAATCACTTGCCACTAGTCTATTTCTTTAACCTTTATTGATGATAAGAGTTTGGGTCCCAAGAATAATTTTCTCTGGTGGACCCAAGGAACCCCAGTATCACACTGGTCTGGCACCCTGTACCCCCACTGATCAGCTGTTCCCTGCAGCCTCTGGCACTGAAACTAATACTTTGAATAGAGCATGAAACAAAGCTCTGCTCAAAGTGTAGTGGCCATGTGGGTTACTGCAGTTCATCTCTCACTGAAGTGGCTGGGAGCGGAGTTGAGTTGCCTAGCCCAGCCACTACACTTTGAACTGAGCTGTTCCAGTGCCAGAATCTGCAGGGAACAGATGATAGGTGGGGGTGGGAGGTGTCGGACCCTCATCAATCCAACATTAATGACCTATGCTGATAATAGGTCATCAATATCAGCAACCTGGAAAACCCCTTTAAGATGACCACTCATTTTTCACTACAATTTTGGGTATTTGTCTCAGAGAACTTTTACTGTATATGATTTTTAACTTTTGATCATGAGGGCAGATATTTCTTTTGAAATACAGAGTAGGCTCAGCATGCATGTGGAACCTGCACACCCTGAATTTAATGGAGGCCAGTACAGCACCAGAGGAGGTAGTATTTAGTGTAGTTTCCTGTCCTAAAGAGATCGCCTTGACGTTGGCGGACAGGCACAAATGATTTTGTACAAAATGTATTTGCCAAGAATCTCACATTTATAATGTAGCATTAGTACATTTCATATAGTGAGTATGGCATGATTGTATTTACTTTATTATTTGTGACTGCCGTTGCATATTGTATGAACGCTCGTTCGTGATTATCTTGCAGTGTAATACTGCCACTGATTGCCCGATGAACGAGCAAATGCTTGTTCATCGGGCAGTCCAGATCTTTCACCATGCTGAAAGAAAAGGATTTGCTTGGTTTGCCGGCAGCAGATCGTAATTAGACATCACGATATTCTGCTGGCAAACCACTGTACAGCATGGGGATGAGTGATGGCATAGCGATCGCTCCCCCCATGATGTGGAGGAGATTGCTGCATATAATAGTAGGGATCTCCTTCGCTATCGAGCAGGCGATAGCCGGGAAGGAACGCTTCCCTCCCGACAATCGTTTGCCTGATCGGGGTGTCTACTACACCCTTTAAAGCTGGCCAGATGTTTCAGATAACTGTTCGGCCCACGGCTATTCCTTCTGACTCCCCCGTACACATTCTGCTAAGCATGATTTTGTTCTGAATGGAGAGAGGCTGCCAGTCGGGCATGTTGAAATAAACTGTCCCATCCTCCTCTCCCCAGCATCTGCTGTCGGAAGAAAGTTTGAAGGTACTTATACACATTAGATCAGGGACGGGCAACCTGCGGCACTCCAGCTGTTCCTTCTTGGGAGTTATAAGAACAGCCGAGTAAGTGAGCATACTGGGGGTTGTAGTTTCACAGCAGCCAGAGTGAAGGTTGCTGATTCCTTCATTAGGCAGTTGGTCAGTCCCACTGACATTAAAGTGTGTGGCAGCTTTTGTTTCACGTTAATGCCCCCACAATGGACACTAGTGTTTGCTTTCTTTTAGCAGTAGGTGTATGATTTACTGGCTTACTTAATGCTGGACTCCTATGTGGATCTTTGCATGTTCAGATGTGTGATCAAAGCCACCACAGCCTGTCAGATGGATTCCCACCAGGAGGTGAGTGTTACATAGAATAAAAACATGTCTCATAACTGGTTTCTAGTGGTTCCAGCAAGTAAACTACAAACTGACCTAGGGCTGATGCTCGCCTAGCGTTTATGGATCTGCCTTGTACTGATCTGTTAGGCTGAGTTCACACCAGTTATTTGGTCAGTGATTTCCATCAGTTATTATGAGCCAAATCCGGTAGTGAAGCCTACACAGACATAAGGTATAATGGAAAGATCTGCACCTGTTCTGTGTTTAGACCCGCACCTGGTTTCGGCTCACAATAACTGATGGAAATCACTGACCAAATAACTGAAGTGTGAACTTGGCCTTATATGGTACTGAAAGAAATTTATGGGCTCATGTTGTACCGCTTTATAGTTTGTTTTTTATCATGGATAGATATGGACTTTGTAAGAAACCTTGTGGCGTGTTCATTACATGATGTCTTACAGAAGTATTCTACCCAAGAAGCATTACTTCTAGAGGAGAATATGGTGCCGTACAAAAGCCCTACGTGGTGGCACTATTGCTTTGTGATACGGAGTAATATGGATTCAGTCTAGTATGCTGAAAGGGCGTCCTTTTGACAAACTTCACCCCCTCATAAATCTGTGGGAACATCAGAAGTAAAGCCTAAGCATGGTGTGAACAGAGGTATAAGCACAGTCACCCACATAGACAATGCTGTAGACCTGGTTACTGCCCCTCCAAAATGTAGAGCCAAGGCTGTTCTTACATGTTGTGACCGCAGTACCGTTTTTTTCCCCCCAAAATCAAGTTATAAATGTTGCACAACATCTATACTAGCTTGACAGCATTCTAAATAATTACAATGCTTTGAAAAAGTATTCATACCCCTTGAACTTTCACCTCATTTTCACCTATATAACTAACAGCAGAGCCCCACAGAAGATTGCAGACACATCCCAGACATACCTGTGTGCACTGTGTGTCTGTATTACATGTCCAGGAAAAGCACTTTTATTCTGCAGGCAAAACGGCTCCCAAGTGCCCAGCTGAAAGTGAAACTAAAAACAGCTTTCTCTCCTGACTCAATTTCTAACAGCTATATCTTCTGCAAGCTTTCAAAGAAGGTCAGAACCATGTTTCTATCTGCTACCAATCCCAAGATATGAGCAGCTAAAGCAGCCCTCCCCTCTTCAGTCTGGTTTGCTTTGGGCACTTGCAGCAGCAGAGCTTGGCACTTGGGAGCTGTTTTCCAGCAGAATAAGGCCCCATGCAGACGAACGTATATTTGCGGGTCCGCATTAATGCGGACCCGCAAATATACGGGGGCCGCCCGGCGTGTGTTCGGCATCGCTCGGAACACACGCCGGGCGGCCCCATTGAAAATGCCTATACAGTCATGGCCAAAAGTTTTGAGAATGATACAAATATTAATTTTTACAAAGTCTACTGCTTCAGTTTTTATAATGGCAATTTGCATATACTCCAGAATGTTATAAAGAGTGATCAGCTTAACAGCAATTACTTGCAAAGTCAATATTTGCCTAGAAAATGAACTTTATCCCCCAAAACACATTTCAACATCATTGCAGCCCTGTCTTAAAAGGACCAGCTAACATCGTTTCAGTGATTGCTCCATTAACACAGGTGTGGGTGTTGATGAGGACAGGGCTGGAGATCAATCTGTCATGATTAAGTAAGAATGACACCACTGGACACTTTAAAAGGAGGCTGGTGCTTGGCATCATTGTTTCTCTTCTGTTAACCATGGTTATCTCTAAAAAAACACGTGCAGTCATCATTGCACTGCACAAAAATGGCCTAACAGGGAAGAGTATCGCAGCTAGAAAGATTGCACCTCAGTCAACAATCTATCGCATCATCAAGAACTTCAAGGAGAGAGGTTCCATTGTTGCCAAAAAGGCTCCAGGGCGCCCAACAAAGACCAGCAAGCGCCAGGACCGTCTCTTAAAAGTGTTTCAGCTGCGGGATCGGGCTACCAGCAGTGCAGAGCTTGCTCAGGAATGGCAGCAGGCAAGTGTGAGTGCATCTGCACGCACTGTGAGGCGGAGACTCTTGGAGCAAGGCCTGGTCTCAAGGAAGGCAGCAAAGAAGCCACTTCTCTCCAGAAAAAACATCAGGGACAGGCTGATATTCTGCAAAAGGTACAGGGAGTGGACTGCTGAGGACTGGGGTAAAGTCATTTTCTCTGATGAATCCCCTTTTGATTGTTTGAGACATCTGGAAAACAGCTTATTCGGAGAAGACGAGGTGAGCGCTACCACCAGTCTTGTCTCATGCCAACTGTAAAGCATCCTGAAACCATTCATGTGTGGGGTTGCTTCTCAGCCAAGGGAATCGGCTCTCTCACAGTCTTGCCTAAAAACACAGCCATGAATAAAGAATGGTACCAGAATGTCCTCCGAGAGCAACTTCTCCCAACCGTCCAAGAGCAGTTTGGCGATCAACAATGCCTTTTCCAGCATGATGGAGCACCTTGCCATAAAGCAAAGGTGATAACTAAATGGCTCAGGGAACAAAACACAGAGATTTTGGGTCCATGGTCTGGAAACTCCCCAGATCTTAATCCCATTGAGAACTTGTGGTCAATCATCAAGAGACGGGTGGACAAACAAAAACCTACAAATTCTGACAAAATGCAAGCATTAATTGTGCAAGAATGGACTGCTATCAGTCAGGATTTGGTCCAGAAGTTGATTGAGAGCATGCCAGGGAGAATTGCAGAGGTCCTGAAGAAGAAGGGTCAACACTGCAAATATTGACTTGCTGCATTAACTCATTCTAACTGTCAATATAAGCTTTTGTTACTCATAATATGATTGCAATTATATTTCTGTATGTGATAAAAACATCTGACAAACACACATAAAAACCAGAGGGCAGCAGATCATGTGAAAATATAATATTTGTGTCATTCTCAAAACTTTTGGCCATGACTGTACTTGTCCGTGCGTACAGACAAGTATAGGACATGATTCAAAAGAGCCGCAGCACGGAGCTAGCTCCGTGCCGCTGCTCCCGGCCCCATAGAGGTGAATGGGGCCGCATCTATTCCGCAATTTTGCAGATAGATACGGCCCCATTCATACAGTCGTGTGAATGGGGCCTAAAAGTGCTTTTCCTGGACATGTAATACAGACACACAGTGCACACAGGTATGTCTGATATGTGACATGTAATACAGACACACAGTGCACACAGGTAGGTCTGGGATGTGTCTGCAATCTTCTGTGGGGCAGTGATCTTAGTTCTATTGGTGTAAAACACGTGAAAGACTCCCTTTAAACATATTTTTTTGACATTTTATGTGAGACCAACACAAAGTAACAAGTATGTGTGATTGAAAAGAAAATTATACAGGGTTTTCTTAATTTTTAATACATAAAAATCTGGGAAGTGTGGGGTGCATTTGTATTCAGCATTGTCACATTGTAGGACCACGTTCAGCTGCAATTACAGCTACAAGTCTTTTGAGGTTTGTTTCTACCAGCTTTGCATATCTAGAAGCTCAAATTTGTGCCCTTTCTTCTTTGATAAATAGCTCAAATTCAGTCAGGTTGGATGGAGAACTTCTGCGAACAGCAATTTTCAGGTCTTGCCACAGATTCTAAATGGGATTTAGGTCTGGACTTTAAATCATTCTAACACATGAATATGCTTTGATCTAAACCATTTCATTTTAGCCCTGGCTGTGTGTTTAGGGTTGTTGTCCTGCTGGAAGGTGAACCTCTGCCACAGTCAAGTCTTTTGCAGCCTCTACCAGGTTTTCCTCCAGGATTGTCCTGTATTTAGCTCCATCCATGTTCCCATCAACTCTGACCAGCTTCCCTGACCCTACTGAAGAAAAGCATCCCCACAGCATCATGCTGCCACCGCCATGTTTCAAGGTGGGGATGGTGTGTTCAGGGTGATATGCAGTGTAAGTTTTCCACTACATATAGCGTTTTGCATTTTGGCCAAAAAGTTCAACTGTGGTCTCATGTGACCAGATCACTTTCTTCCACACGTTTGCTGTGTCTCCTAAATAGCTTATAGCAAACAGGACTTCTTATGGCTTGTTTTTTTTTAAAAAAAATGGCCTTCTTCTACACGACTAATAGTTGCCCTGTCGACAGATTCTCCCACCTAAACTTTGAATTTCTGTAGCCCCTCCAGAGTGACCATGGGCCTCTTGGCTCCTTCTCCAATTAGTGCTCTCCTTGCCTGGTCTGTCAGTTTAGGTGGACGGCCATGTTTTGTTAGGTTTGTAGCTGTGCCATACTTCTTCCATTTTCAGATGACTGAACAGTGCTCCATGAGATGCTCAGAGCTTGGGATATTTTTTTTATAACCCAACCCTGCTGTACACTTCTCCACAACTTTATCCCTGACCTGTTTGGTGTGTTCCTTGGTTTTCATGATGCTGTTTGATCACTAATATTCTCTAACAAACCTCTGAGGCCTTCACAGAACAGCTGTAGTTATACTGAGAATAAATTACACACAGACTCTATTTACTAATTAGATGACTTCTGAAGGCAGCTGGTCACACTGGATTTTGTTCAGGGGTTTTAAAGTACAGGGGGCTGAATACAAATTATCAAATGTATCATTTTCTTTTCACTTCACACATACTTTCTACGTTTTGTTAGTCTATCACATAAAATCCTAATACAATACATTTACGTTAGTGGATGTAATGTAAAAAAATTTAGAAAAGTTCAAGGGGTATGAACACTTTTTTTCAAGGCACTGTAGATCATTCAAACTTTTGATTTGATCAATGCCTCTAAAAACTTGTCTTCTGGTTCTTGCAGAGAGAAGAGAGGAGGAAGCACAACTGTACATATCATGAACTCCTGCAGACTCTTAGCGTATTGCAGTGGATATTGACCTTTTTGCTACTAGGTAAGTATAATAATATTTAATAATATCTACATTTGATTACTTTTATGGACCAAGGAATCTAGTCTTTAAGGGGTTGTGCTGCCATTAAATGTTATTTTGATTTAATTCAGCATGAAAAACTAGTAACTAGTTCCAAAAACACTATAGTTATGTGATATTATCTTTACTTCATTATAATAGTTCACCCTGGTGTATAATCTGTATAGTAAGGTACACATATACCTACAAAGGTGGTCGCACATGCTCAGTTCCATCCTTGTTAGAAGCTATAACAGTTACCGGGAAAGTGCTGCAGCAGAAAGAACATGCCCTCCTAAGCTCTGATAGGAAGAGAGCTGTAGCAGAGAGGACACACACCTCCTGAGCTTTGATTGGATAAAGCTGCCGGTGAGAGGACACGCCCTTCAGAAATGACAAACATCTGAGCTTCCAGCTTGAAAAAAAATAGGGAATAAGGAATAGGAGAAATGAATGGGAAGATCTCTGGACCCATGTGAGATGGTACAGGGCTGGTTCTAGCTTTCCTAGAAATAGATTGTCACATACTATTTGATGTCTTATTTTAAATTTTTACATCAATGACGGCATAACTCCTTTAAAGGGATTCTCCAGGAATTAAGAAAATTAAATTACTTAAATATTACCTCATTATAAATATATTCCTAAATACCTTTCATTAGTTATAATGGCTCATTTTGTCTGGGGAGCAATCATTAAAGGGGTATTCTCATCTTGGACAATGGGGGCATATCGCTAGGATATGCCCCCATTGTCCTATAGGTGCGGGTCCCGCCGCTGGGACCCGCACCTATAACGAGAACGGGGCCCCCAAAGTGAAGAAGTGCGCACCGCGCAAACGCGGCCCGCTCTCCATTCACTTCTATGGGGCCGCCGGAAATAGCTGAGCGCTGGCTCGGCTATCTCCGTCGGCTCCATAGAAATGAATGGGAGCGGTGGCCGTGCATGCGCAGTGCGCTCCCATTCATTTCTATGGAGCCGACGGAGATAGCCGAGCCAGCGATCGGCTATTTGCGGCGGCCCCATAGAAGTGAATGGAGAGCGGGCCGCGCTTGCGCGGTGCGCACTTCTTCACTTCGGGGGCCCCGTTCTCGATATAGGTGCGGGTCCCAGCGGCGGGACCCGCACCTATAGGACAATGGGGGCATATCCTAGCGATATGCCCCCATTGTCCAAGATGAGAATACCCCTTTAATAGAAACAAAATGGCCGCCATCCTATTAGTACATACAAAACCTGTCCTAATCACAAAAGAGGACAAGTTACTTCAGAGCACTGAGGTAAAGAGCTGCCTCATCCTCCTCTCTGCTTGTCAGGGATTATGACCCTAAATAACATCTTCAGCTGAATCACTGTAAGCATGGAGTTCATCAGCAGGTGTGGCTGATGAGCAGCAGCACTTGTATGTAGTCTCCATTACCACAGCCCCACATTACCACAGTCTGTCCTGTCCGTCCTCTCTGTACTTCATGTCTCCTCATGAACTCCATTCCCACAGAGATTCAGCTGAAGATCATATTAAACTGTATTCAGGATCATAATCCCTGACAAGCAGAGAGGAGGATGAGGTAGCTCTTTACCTTAGTGTTGTGAAGTAACTTGTCCTGCTGTGTGATTAGGACAGGTTTTGTGTGTACTAATAGGATGGCGACCATTTTGTTTCTCCTAATGATTGCTCCCCAGAGAAAACGAGCCATTATAACTAATGAAAGGTATTTGGGAATATATTTATTTTAAAGTAATATTTACATATTTTCATTTTCTTTATTCCCGGAGAACCCCTTTAAGTGGCTCTGTCACCTGAATATATTGACTTAATTAAAGGAGACATATTATGGGGACAGGACCAGTATACTATAAATACAGTGCTGTTTGGCTAATGGAGCCTCACAGTGCCTAATGACTTTGTGGTAAAATCGAGCAGACAGGTGTGTCTTTGCCAGATGCAGCTAGCCATGCTGTCGGGCCATATCCTAAGACTAATACAGCGGACTCATAATTGGGAGTTCACTTGACGTATCAGAAGAAATGATGAGCCACAGGTAAGCTTTGTTGTAAGCATGTTGTCTGATGGAAACCCCAGTCATACATTCGGGGGGTGACTGCCTATAGACCCTTCAGGGAAATTTCCTGGTGGGCCAATGTCCAGTGGACTCCCCAGGCTCTTCTCACTGCAGCTGGCCGGGTACATAGTGATCTGATGCTCTCAGTGTTAATTTAAAAAAAATCCTCCTCCTACAGTTAATGTGTGAGGGGCACACCCCCAGTTTACACAAAGAAGACGTGCTGCCAAAAAAAATGTTATTTTTAATGCTGTATAAAAGATCACCTGACAAACAAGCTTGTGTGTTTACACTCGGCAACGATCAGGTCAGCAGATGTACATACAAATGTTTGTTCCCTATCATTGACCCATGTAAAGCTGGCGGGGATTTGATTTTAAGTCACGTGAAATGGTAAAGATGTGAAAAATTGTGTGTGTCCTTGCCGCATCTTACTCCATCACACTTTGGACTAAGCTCGAAGTATGAAAGGGAAGCCCTATCTAGTGCTGGTTAATACTTTGACAGCCTCCCAATTTATAAAATGAGGGTCTCATTTTACCCCCCTCCCCCTTCCAAAAAAACAAAACAAAACAAGAAAAACAAATGGTGGCCTTGGCCTAGGGCTAGGCCAACCATGTCCTTCTGTGGAGAGTTACACAGTCTGTGGCCAGGGGAGATTGGGAAAAATTGTGCTAAGCCTCTGTGTCTACCAGCCCTCTGGACAGCAGCATTAGGCTACAGCCACATGGTCAAGTTTCCTGATGCAGTCTCTAAAGCCTAAACCAGGAGCAAATTAAAAAAAAAAAAAGAAAAAGTTGTATCTGTCCTTTATACTTTCTCTCCTTTTACGATTCTGAATTGCACGAGGAAACCTGAATGTGTTAAAGGGAGTCTTTCACCTGTTTTTCACCAATATAACTAAGAGCACTGCCCCACAGAAGATTACAGACACATCCCAGACATACCTGTGTGCACTGTGTGTCTGTATTACATGTCCAGGAAAAGCACTTTTATTCTGCTGAAAACAGCTCCCAAGTGCCCAGCTCTGCTACTGCAAGTGCTCAAACCAAACTAGACTGAAGAGGGGAGGGCTGCTTTAGCTGCTCATATCTTGGGATTGGTAGCAGATAGAAAATGGTTCTGACCGTCTTTGAAAGCTGGCATTCCAAGCTTTCAAATGATATCAGCATTATATCAAGTATATCAGAAGATATAGCTGTTAGAAATCGAGTCAGGAGTGAAAGCTGTTTCAGTGAAACTTTCACTTTCAGCTGGGCACTTGGGAGCTGTTTTCCTGCAGAATAAAAGTGCTTTTTCTGGACATGTAATAGAAAAACAGTGCACACAGGTATGTCTGGGATGTGTATGCAATCTTCTGTGGGGCAGTGCTCTTAGTTATATAGGTGAAAAACTCCCTTTAATAAAGCGGCACATTGATGCTTACGATCTACCTTCAAGGATTTTTCCAGATTTAGGGCTCATTCGCACGACGAATTTTGCGGAACGTGTGCAGACCCATTCATTTCAATGGGGCCACAAAAGATGTGGACAGCACACGGTGTGCTGCCCACATCTGTAGTTCCATTCCGTGACCTTCAAAAAATAGAGCATTTCCCATTCCTGTCTGCAATTGTGGACAAGAATAGTCATTTTCTATGACACTGGCGGTCATGTGCGGTCCGCAAATTGCACAACGCACACACACTGGTATCTGTGTTTTGCGGATCCACAATTTTCAGATTTACAAAACACTACGGTCATGTGAGTGCGCCCTTAGAGATATACCAAGGTGAAGATATTATAGTGGTATGAAAATAACAACCCGGGTGCACGTACTAGACAAAATATGAATTACAGTAACTTTTTAAGTAACCTGTTGCATACATATCCTGATCCTCCTGTTTTCCCGGACATGATGACTTTCCCACTGTTATGTACAGGCCTTCCTTATGACAGCTGTGTTTCTACATTGAGGAATTACACATATTGGTCTAAACTTGCTGACACAGAATGAGTCATTTCATGCTGGCATCATGACTGAAACAGGAGAGTCAAATATAAATATTCAGACATTGAGAAATATTGCAGCTCACATAGGTGCCAAACTAAACTGGGCAAGGTCTAGTAGTAGCTCCAGTAAGGAATTGTGACATCTTGATTTACTACTAGACTGTGTCCTTCTCCTTTTTCTTGTAAATTGTAGGTGCTCACAGCCCAGCCAAGGTTGTCTCGTCCTCTGTACCAATCTATTACACAGTTACCATAGTTCATGCTTATTGCACTTCTTTCTGTTTTATATTATGTACTAGCTGAAGGACCTGGCTTCACACGGGTATATTTCATTTAATGTTTGTGTCTGTCGTTAAAAGATGTCACTGTTATAGTGGCTATTGTCGATATCTACAGTACCCCGCCCCCTTAACAGTGACCTCCACAGCAGCCCACTCCCTTAACTTTGACCTTCACAGCAGCCTGCCCCTTTAACAGTGAGTTCCACCCTCCCACCCCTGCAGCTGACAGAATTTTACCTTCATTTTTTCAATCCCTGTCAGCTGCGGAGTGGGCGTGGCCGTGGGACATGGGGGCGGGGTTTTTAAGTCCTGTGACCTCCACAGCACTCCGCTCCCTTAATGGTGTCATCCACAGTGCCCTGCATCTACATCAGTGAAGAAAAATGGCTGGATTGTTATGGAAACCTGGTGTAAAACTGTGTGTATGTGGAGACTAGGGACCTGCAAGCTTCTATTGGCTGATAAGGGACATGTGACCGTGTGTATGACAGTTGTGATATGAAGAGAAAGACAGGCTTCTATTGGCTAATGTAGGTCATGTGATGTGTCATATTTGCATTTTCTGGGGATATCTCAGGAACGATATGTCCTAGAGAGCTGAGACCCAGTCTAAAAGCTTCCCGGACCTGGACCTGTGTGCCAAATTTCGTGATTGTAAATGCGACAGTGCGGATTCCTTTAGCGGACATACACACACACATACATACACACAGCTTTATATATTAGATGTATACTCTTTTTATATGTATAGCACCCTGGAGTTAATGACACTTTAAAATAATAACTAATATATATAGTCCTGAAACCTAGCAATATTTCAGTAAGTTCCTATGGGGCTGACAGAAACCAGAAAGTGCTGTACTAGCCAGTCCCTTAAACTTTGAATGGAGCTATACATGATCATACATTTAGGCCTCTTTCACACGAGCGTCACGGATTAGGTCCGGATGCGTTCAGGAAAACTCGCACCATTTTGCAAGCAAGTTCAGTCAGTTTTGTCTGCGATTGCGTTCAGTTATTCAGTTTTTTCCGCGCGGGTGCGATGCGTTTTGATGCGTTTTTCACGCGCGTGATAAAAAACTGAAGGTTTACAAACAACATCTTTAGCAACCATCAGTGAAAAAAGCATTGCACCCGCACTTGCTTCAGGATGCAATACGTTTTTCACTGAAGCCCCATTCACTTCTATGGAGCCAGAGCTGCGTGAAAAACGCACAATATAGAACATGCTACGTTTTTTCACGCAACGCAGAACTGATGCGTGAAAAGAAACGCTCATGTACACAGACCCATAGAAATGAATGAGTCAGGATTCAGTGCGGGTGCTATGCGTTCACGTCACGCATTGCACCCGCGCGGAAAACTCGCTCGTGTGAAAGAGGCCTTATAACCTGTCATTTGGATAGGTGATAATGGTCTGATCAGTGGTGATGGGTGTCATGTATGTACCGTCCTATCATGTGACGTGGGTGTGACTGCCAAGGGTTAATTTACTCCACTCACTCAATCTTGTGCTCACCTTTTACTTAGGTTGAAAACTGAGTATAAATCACACTCCAACAGAGTCCAGGCACCCCGGATAAATGCTGCCACCACATACTGAATCCTGGGCCAATAGGTACACCAACACACACAGTCACTGCTCTCCAGCAGCCAGATGGCAATACACTGCTTAAAGGGGTTATTCCCTTAATTAATGTAAAAAATAAAAATCTGACATCATATAGAACATGACACCCTGTTTCTAACAAAGCTAGAACCAGCCCTGTACTCACATGGATCCAGAGATCTCCCCATTCATTGCTCTGCTAGATTTATATCAAGCTAAAAGCTCAAGCGGAGTGTCTGTTCTGCTGTAGCTCATGGGGCGTGTCCATGCTCTCCCTATCACAGCTCAGGAGGTGTGTCTCAGCTCTGCCTATCACAGAACAGCTACATTTTATTGACTTGCTCAGTGGCTATGCTAAATTTTTCATTACATGCAATTACAAAAGTATTCACATCCGGATGCTGGTTTGAAAACTTTAGAATTTTTTTTTTTTTGTGGGACAACCCCTTTAAAAGACAAATGATCCGTACAGCATACAGGGACTTGAATTAAAGCAAACACTTTAATACAAAAGGGTTCAGCGCATACAAAAAGATACAAAAAAGACAAAAAATAAAAGGACGTAAAACCAGCAAAACATGTACAAAATAAATTGGAGAACAAGACAGGAAAACCTACTTTACAAATTATAGTTCTTCTGATTCCTTGGGGGTTGGAGGAAATTAGGGGCACACACTCAGATCTAGCCAGCCCCCACATGTGTAACACCATTCATATGGTCAGACTCATGTTTTATCATTTCAGCCCTTGACTCGGGTTTCAGTGCCGCCCTTCTGGATCATTATTCAAATCCCTTGTCGGTGATTTGGCAGCAGATTAATAAGAGGACAAGTCCCAGGAATATTAATTTGTATGTGGTTTCTTAGTATGGGGGGTGGGAGGTGCTTAGCTGGGATAGAGACCTCTATTTGCCCATTCTTTGTACCCAGGTGACAAAAGTCATACTTTTTCCTTTTCCAGGGACTCGCATTCCCCATCCTGTAATAAAAACTCAGTTCAAAGGGCTTTTACAAAGTCACATCTTACACACGCAGATGCAAGTCAATTCTAAAAGTCCCCTGCCGTTAATATATACATTTATGGGCCTTTCTTTTTAACCTTCAACAGTACTATACTAATAGTATATTTCTGTGTTATGCAGTCGAAGATAATAATATGAATGTCTATGAATGTTTTTTGGCAGAAAATGCAAGATAACATTTCAACTCTAAGTGTCATTACTCCAATTTTCAGGTCTTTGGAATAATGACATTTACTAATTTTGAGGCCTTTTATACAAGGGCTGATTATAGGGAAGAAACATTTGTACAAATGATCAATCCCAATAATTGGCCAGTGTAAAGGAGCCCCTGATCACCTGATGAACAAGAATAATCATTGTACCTTGGCAGCAGATCATCCGCAATCTGCTGCCCCAAAACAATGAATCTGTGTGGATGAGTGATGACAGAAGTGATCATTCCTCCCCTTACAGTGGAGGTGATTGCTCCATTTAAATGCAGCTCTCACCTCTGCTCATGATTGGGGATGAAAGGTTTGTCAGTTTTTTTGGCACAAACTGTATCAGAATTCTGGTTCATTTTCCATTGTACGTCTGCCCCATTTTTGTGTTTTCAGGTCCTGTGTGTGCTCTCCTGATCAGCTGGGTTATATACAGCCAACTATGGCCAGTGTTTGCCATCTACATCATCTGGATGATATCTGACTGGAAAACTCCAGAGAGGGGTAAGTAGTAAAATGTGCACCATAAGTACAACAGTCACGCCCCATTGAACATGCCTTACCCGAATACTGACTAGAATTCCTTCTATGCTCCATATTGATGCTTTTTCACTAATTAACTCACTTTTACATAATTTCCATGATCTAATTTTTAAACTGGCAAACTGCTGCTTAAAGTATGGTCTAAAACCATATCACGTGTATAATAACTGTAGGGGTTGGTCAGGATCTGTGACCATTATTGCTCATGGCACAGACCACTTTCAGTCGGGCCTTGCTTATATGGAAGCTAAAACAATATGGCCGCTACATTGGTTTTTCTGTCTTAGGCTATAGTCACATCTGGGTTGAAGGTTCTGTTAGGAGCCTCCAGCCTAGATTTGGTGGAAAAAATAGACCACATGCTGCATTATTTTACCTATAGAATGATGGACACCATGACAGAAACCCAATGGATCCCATTATAGTCAACTGGATCCATCAGTCACCATTGGTGTCCATTATTTAATGGATCCAGCACTACAACGGGGCCAAAAAACTGAAATAATACTGAACAGTCAGCGCAGCCCAATATACTTTCTGACCCCTACTTGCCGGCTACCACGTCATGAAGGACTCAGTATTCTTCAGAGCTTATCTATGTCTACATATTAGATGAAGTTTAGACATAGTTGTATTAATCCAGCAATATGTTAATTTTATTGTTCAACCCTTCTATCAATTCTGTATCTTATTAATGTTGTCATCTATATTACAGGTGGAAGGAGATCTGTTTGGATGAGTAAATGGACCATGTGGAATTATTTTAGAGATTATTTCCCAATAAAGGTGGGTGGGAATATAAGGGGTATAGGGGTATATATGTTCTGCAGAAACACTTTTTTTAAAAACTGTAAAAATTTGAGTTGTATTGGGGAGTTGATTAGGGAACATGTGGGATGTGGTCACCTAACTACTGTGCTACCTGTCAGCTACCCCCGGCACTGCACAGAACTAATTTAATAGGAGTCTGTCACCAGGAAATTCTCCAGTAAACCAGGCATAATGCCCTGCAGGACTAACTCAGCTGAATGTAATAATAGGAGGAGGAGCAAGAGTGCACTTAGTGGCTTGGCCCCACCCTTGCTGCACTTAACTGCTCATTTGCATATGAATTAAAAATACTTTGTCTCCAGAATAAAGCAACAGATCTCAAAGTGAAAGGTATCATTACCTACAACTAAGCTAGCCCTACAAGACATTGTGCCTGGTTTAGGCCTCATGCACACTGCCATTGCCCAGCTGTGTGTATACTATATCAAGGATGCAGACCTATTCACTTGAATGGGTCTGCAATCCGGAAGGAGCAGTGTGGAACAGAGTCACAGAACTCCACAGACGCACTACGGAGTGCTTCCATGGGGTTTCTGTCCGTGCCTCTGCACTGCACAAAATAGAACATGTTCTATTATTTTTTGGTGCAGATGGATCACGGATCCATTCAAACTGAATGGGTCTGGATCCGTCTGCGTCAACCGCACAGATGGTGCCCGTGCACTGGAGACCGCAATTTGCAGTCCCCAATGCACGGAACGGCTGGCACACATTGGTGTGCATGAGGCCTAACAGTGAATTTCTTGGTGAAAGTTTCTCTCTAAACTTAAACTAATGGGATGCACCACATTTAATGGGTGATTGCATGCAAAAATGAGGCCCATCAATTTGACATGCACCAGTTAGTCTGCTATCTTCCTCCCAAAGTACCCCCAAGGGTATGATGTAGGTTCACAAAGATGCTTTAAAGGGGTACAAAGACTATCTATATTGCACAATGATAATGTAAAGAGAAATATAGCGTAATACAGGTAATGTGGACAGTTAGTCTGAACCTCCTTTGTAATGTATCTCTGTGGGAGGAAAGGGAATGATATAATTTTAAAGGGGTTCTCCGGGTATTTCATCCAATTAGGACTTGGCAATAACTTGTGGAAGATCTTTTGTATAGTACTTACCCGTCCTTCGCTCTGCTGATGCCGCCATCTCCACTGACACAGCTGAACAGGAAAAGAAGAAGCCACATCTGGTTGGGACCCAAGCAGAAGAGCCCCCAGCCTATGACGGCACGGTGGAGACTGTGGCATCAGCGGAGCACGGGACAGGTAAGTACTATGTAAAATCTCTTCCTTCCACAGGTGATTGCCAAGTAATAATTAGATGAAATGCCCGGAGAACCCCTTTAAAATCATATAATTCCCTTTCCTCCAACAGAGATACATTACAAAGAAGGTCTACATTCAGACTACCTTTATTACGCAGTTATCTTCCTGCTATATAAATGGTCTTAGTAAACAAGTTATAATACAAAATGAAATAGACATTCACTATGGTCTTCTGTGTTCATTTCTAGCTCCATAAAACTGCAGATCTAGACCCGAAACACAACTACATCTTTGCCTACCACCCTCACGGCATCATGAGCATTGGAGCATTCTGTAATTTTGGCACAGATAGTACAGGATTTTCCCACATCTTTCCCAACTTGAAGCCACATCTGACCACATTAGCAGGAAATTTCAAGGTGCCTTTATACCGAGATTACCTACTGGCTGCAGGTAAACCGACTTACTACTGTGCTACAAAGTATTGTACAGCCTATTTCCACTACAGTTAATGCAATTAGCTGTCTCATGCATGCATGAGTTAATTAAATGGTTAAGCTATAATCAGTTTGGCTTGTCGGGGTTGTGGAACCTAAGGAATCTCCCCCTTCTTCACCCTTAAACTTTCCCGATTGGATTCCCGGGTCACAGTCCCAAGTATAGTCACCAGTTGTCGGCAGGAGGGCTAACAGTAAGGTAGTCAGGAATATAGTGAGGTAACGTCACCAAGAATGATGGGTGGAGATGCAATCAGAGGCTGGGCCAGGGGTCAAAGTCTGGAGTAGAACAAGACATGGCAGGTGTCCAATCTAACAGGTATGACAAAAACCTATTTCAGAAGACAAAGTCAATGTCAGGGTCAGTATTAGAGTAGCAAACAGCAACAAAAGTCAGGCATGGATGTATCTCAAACTGCAGGCACAGCTAGGATCAATTTCCCCTTTAAATAGACCGCCTGGGCCAATGTCGGTGTAAAGAGCCAATTGCCATAGCAACCTAACTCTCCAGCAACAAAGTGCCAAATTTAATCAGGTCATGGACACACCCCTTTCCAAAAAGGTTCTGTCACACCCCTTTTGGATGTATGGGTGCCATGTAGTATCCTGTCCCCAACATACAGTTAGAGCTCAAGGAGGGCTGCTTTCCAGTAGAAAGCATGTGCATCCATTTTCTCACTGTTTGTCGTTTTTAATGGCCGTTTTGCATCCATTACTGCCGTTAAAAATTAGTTAATTTCATAGGATTGTTTTTTACATCCCAACCCCTACAGTACCGTATACATAATGCCCCCATAGTGCCCCCTGGACATCAAATGGCCCTCATAGTGTCCTCAATATAAATAATGCACCCAGTAGTGCGTCCAAGTATAAATGAATCACCCCATAGTGTTCCCCTATATAAATAAGGCACCCCATAGCGTCCCCCTATATAAATAAGGCACCCCATAGCGTCCCCTATATAAATAAGGCACCCCATAGTGTTCCCCTAATAAATAAGGCACCCCATAGTGTTCCCCTATATAAATAAGGCACCCCATAGTGTTCCCCTATATAAATAAGGCACCCCATAGTGTTCCCCTATATAAATAAGGCACCCCATAGTGTTCCCCTATATAAATAAGGCACCCCATAGTGTTCCCCTATATAAATAAGGCACCCCATAGTGTTCCCCTATATAATAAGGCACCCCATAGTGTTCCCCTATATAAATAAGGCACCCCATAGTGTTCCCCTATATAAATAAGGCACCCCATAGTGTTCCCCTATATAAATAAGGCACCCCATAGTGTTTCCCTTTATAAATAAGGCACCCCATAGTGTTCCCCATATATAAAGCCACCCCATAGTGCTCCCCTTTATAAATAAGGCACCCCATAGTGTTCCCCTATAGAAATAAGGCACCCCATAGTGTTCCCCTATAATAAGGCGCCCCATAGCGTTCCCCTATATAACTAAGGCACCCATAGTGTTCCCCTATATAAATAAGGCACCCCATAGTGTTCCCCTATATAACTAAGGTACCCCATAGTGTTCCCCTATATAAATAAGGCACCCCATAGTGTTCCCCTATATAAATAAGGCACCCCATAGTGTTCCCCTATATAACTAAGGCACCCATAGTGTTCCCCTATATAACTAAGGTACCCCATAGCGTCCCCCTATATAACTAAGGCACCCCATAGTGTTCCCCTATATAACTAAGGCACCCCATAGCGTCCCCCTATATAAATAAGGCACCCCATAGTGTTCCCCTATATAAATAAGGCACCCCATAGTGTTCCCCTATATAAATAAGGCACCCCATAGTGTTCCCCTATATAAATAAGGCACCCCATAGTGTTCCCTATATAAATAAGGCACCCCATAGTGTTCCCCTATATAAATAAGGCACCCCATAGTGTTTCCCTATATAAATAAGGCACCCCATAGTGCTCCCCTATATAAACAAGGCACCCCATAGTGTTCCCCTATATAAACAAGCCACCCCATAGTGTTCCCCTATATAAATAAGGCACCCCATAGTGTTCCCCTATATAAACAAGGCACCCCATAGTGTTCCCCTATATAAATAAGGCACCCCATAGTGTTCCCCTATATAAATAAGGCACCCCATAGTGTTTCCCTATATAAATAAGGCACCCCATAGTGTTCCCCCTATATAAATAAGGCACCCCATAGTACTCCCCTATATAAATAAGGCACCCCATAGTGTTCCCCATATATAAATAAGGCACCCCATAGTGCTCCCTATATAAATAAGGCACCCCATAGTGCTCCCCTATATAAATAAGGCACCCCATAGTGTTCCCCTATATAAATAAGGCACCCCCATAGCGTCCCCCCTATATAAATAAGGCACCCCATAGTACTCCCCTATATAAATAAGGCACCCCATAGTGTTCCCCATATATAAATAAGGCACCCCATAGCGTCCCCCTATATAAATAAGGCACCCCATAGCGTCCCCCTATATAAATAAGGCACCCCATAGCGTTCCCCTATATAAATAAGGCACCCCATAGTGCTCTCCAGTATATATAATGCCCCCTCTCAGCCCCACCCCTCTACTTTGATCTGGTGCTGCTAACATCTGTATTGCCCAGTTTAGTAAAGCTGGAATGAGATTAGTCCCATAAGAGAAATTAAGAAGGAGAAACTATAACCTGAGAGGACAAAATAGAAGAGAGCACCATATCCTCCCAGAGGGGCAATGAGAACGAAAAGCTGTTCTTGTTGTGGAGGAAGGGTCATAGGACCTGAGATATGGTCTCTTTTAGGGCTTGCCTGCCTAGTGTTTATAGCCAACTCTTAAAATTTTTGGTTTCCTGATCCGACAGCCTGCCTACTTGTATTGTTATGACCTGATATGTTGACTTTGATGACAGGGATGTGCTCAGTGGCCCACTCCTCCATAGACTACCTACTCTCCAGCCTACGTCCTGGTAATGCAGTAGTAATCGTCATAGGCGGAGCAGCTGAGGCATTAAACTGCGCCAGGAATAAATACATACTGACCTTAAAAAGGAGAAAAGGCTTTATCAGGAAAGCCCTCGCTAATGGGTAAGTGACCACTTTCACGCCAAACTTGTAATCTTTCCATTCCAGTGTAAACATTAGTGCTGGGGGAACTCATTGACCCTCGCTACATTAGCTACTCATACTGCTTGAGTCCTTGAAAAATAAGTATGGACGCTAATCTGTGAGTAGATAATGTCCAGCTGTATTATATCGAGATTAGACCAGTGAAATTCTGATAAGACCTTATAGGCCTGTAATAACTTTCAGTATAGCCATATGTACAGACTTCCAGACTTGGCAACCAGTGAACCACGTATCACCAGCTTTCATCCAGATCTATGTGCCTAACCTTTCCTAGGCTCATCCAACTGTGCACATTAAAGGGCATCTGTCAGCAGATTTGTACCTATGAACCTGACTGACATGTTACACTTGGCAGCTGGAGGCATCTGTGTTGGTCCCATGTTCATATGTGCTGGCAATGTTGAGAAAAATGATGTTTTCATATATGCAAATGAGTGTCTAGGAGCCACAAGGGCGTTGAGATTACACCTAGAAGCTCTGCTCTTTCTGCAACTGCTGCTCCCTCTCCACTTTGATTGACAAGGCCAGGTGTGATGATCTTGTCACTGCCTGGCCCAGTCAAAGTGTCACGGGGGGCCGTAGCAGTTCCACAGAGAGCTGAGTGATGACAAGTACCCTTAAATGAGAGTTGGTGGTGATATCACCACCTTTATGTATAGAGCTACCTACAACTTTATAAATACTGTCCTTTCATTTCTGATGCTTGTAAGCTGTTAACAGAATAGTGGCAGTAAACTGCAGTTTAGGCTAGGTTCACATCGGTGTCTGAAACACCAGTATTCTGTTCTGGCATAGGAACAGACTACTGGAATTGCCAGATCTAGCATATGCCTCACAGCTCTGGCGCCTAAGGGATCCCATTCACCATAATGGGACCACTGCAGCTGTATTTTGCCTGTCAGAATACCAGTATACATGCCGGAAAACTTGGTGGAACAGATAACTGTAATTTCAAACTCCAGTATGAACGTAGCCTTAAAGAGGACCTTTCACCACTCCTGACATGCCTGTTTAAATAGATTCATGCATTCCCCATGTAATAACAAGTCTGGAACATCTATTGTTATGTCTCTATGTTGTGCCATTCCTTTATTATTTGCACTAGAAGTTATGAATGAATTGCTATTTGTCTTCAGTAAGGGAACAGAGGGGAGGTAACAAGTTGAGGGTGTGTACCTGCACAGTCTGAACATGACAGCACTGATTGGCTAGAGTCAGTCTGTGCAGGTACACACCCCCAACTGGTCACCTCCCCTCTGTTCCTTTACTGAAGACAAATAGCAATTCATTCATAACTTCTAGTGCAAATAATAAAGGAATGGCACAACATACAGACATAAGAATAGATGTTCCAGACTTGTTGTTACATGTGGAATTCATGAAGCTATTAAAACAGGCATGTCAGGAGTGGTGAAAGGTCCTCTTTAAAGTTGTATTTACATTACATGTGGTGTGCAAATGCAAAATATGCAAAAAAGTACAAAAATACTTCAGATGGCCCAATTGTAGTCCCTGTAAGCCATAATGCAGACCACTTCCTTTTGTCTCACTGGTGTGATGAAGGGAGCAGCTTGTCTTGCTCAGTTCATCAGAACCCTTGTCCATCACGGCTGATGCAGGTTTTATTTAGGAAGGGTGGGCCACTCAGCATATGCAGTTTTTTTTCTTTATTTAGCATTTGCACACCACAGAAAATAATTGCATGACATCAGAAAACCACTTTTGGGAGTTGTCCACTTTGGAGAATTTCTTTTGAGTTGAAAGGGCCCAACAAACATATGGTGATCAAAGAATGACCCACTTATGGAACCCATAGTGTTCAGCTGTAATCTGTCGAGGAAACTACATATTTAGATAGGAGCTACCACAGTGACAGTATGGCTGTATCAGAAGCAGCCACCCATACAGTTCACCTGCAGGGGCCATTCAGATGACCTTTAATACATGGATGACTTGTTTCTGCCAGAGCGGGTAAGAGAGTGGCTCTGCTCTGGCTTATAGAGAGGAGTCTTATGTAGGAGTATATGGACAAGGAATGTGGAAGAGCACCGGCATGTCCTTTATGTGAAGTTACTAGTTGACTAGTTTCCTCAGGTTATTGCATCATGTGCCAAATATTAAAATTATATGGAATACAATTCGAATTATGACACTAAAACGATTTGCCAAATTTTTGTTACACATACTACATAAACTATGTAATAAAGTTATCACTCAGTTTTCAAGATCCTCCCGGATGCTATGAGCAGCAAGACAAGGAATTGTAAAAAGATAAAGGACAAGTCCACACATGACAGAGAATACAAAGAAAGAGTCTGCTGCAGATTTTGCAGTGCATCCATGGCAAAAAACGTGAAATAGAAATTTATGGATTTCATCGTCTCCATTGAAAAGGGTGAAATCTATAATGGAGATCTGCAGAATAAATTGAAATGCTGTAGATTTCATATCCACATCTACGTTGAGGTTTTCTTATGCAGCATTTCTTAAAATCTCATCCACTTTGCTGTTACTGTACAAGGCTGCCGATTTACTGCATTAAAAATCCACAGCAACTCTGTGGCATATCAGCCATTGTTTTAACATGTATTCGAAGATTTGACAATAAATAGGCTTACACAGGCTAAGTGATAAAAATATTTAATACGTGTGATTAAATATAAGGTAAAACAGACAAATCAGAATAAACAATAATCAATCACCTGGCCTACACAATGGGGGAGTTCCTGTTGCCATGCTACCCATGTAGCACAGGGCCGACATCACTTAATACAAGAGAGAGTGATCTACAACATCCTACTTGGATGATGTTTTTAGCAGAGCTAAGTTCTTTGCCTTTGTGCGCAAAAGGTTATACCTCTCATTCCCTTCTCCTAAGAATGTCCAGTGTGGAGTACCCATGTCTTATCAGTTAACCACAGTGGAATGTGACCTATAGTGGTCATCTAACACAGAACAATGGCTTTGTATATGTTAACTAACTATCCCTAACTCACTACATTACAAGGAATATAGAAAGTAATTTAATAATTCAAGGGGAAGAACCAATTAAAACTTAATTATATATGTCAAATGCCAATTATTTCTTGTAAAATACCCTTACAACACAGCCATGTGTGAACATAACCTGCACATGAGTGCGACCTGTCTTGCAGAAATTCGTGCAGGTATTTTGTGTTTCTGCCCAAAATCCTCATGCGTTATTTGCAGTTTTCACACAGTTTTGCCGCAGATCTCACCGTTTCATTGAAAGGTGTGAAATTTGCACTAAAGAACCGCATAAAAAGAATAGAGATGCTGAGGATGTCAAAATCCACATGGCAGATCAATTTAAGTATAGAATGAAAAAGCCAAAAGTAGATTAGTCTAATCTCATACACTTTACTGGCACTGTATTACCCTGCAGTTTTCTCTCTTCGCCTATGACAGCACCCCTGGAGAGACCGCCTCCTTCCTTAGGACAGGAAACAGACCACCGGCATCACTTTAAAAGAGGGACCACCCCCCTCATCTCCAGTTCTGTTTCCTGTCCTAAGGGACAGGGTGCCGGCATCGCCAGGAGTACTGTGGGAGCTGCGAGGGCCCGGGCCTTTTTATGTGGTGGCTGGAGGGTTACCTCGATGCGGCATAAGCCTCCTCAAGGAGCCGCTGCAGAGTCTGGGTGAGCGCCATCTCTCCTTCCGGTCTTCCGGGGGCAGGGGGCTCCGGCTTCTCTGCTGCTGCGGCCTCTGCGGGCCGTGTTCCGTACGCCGGCCGCCGCGCGCGAGGACTTCCGGTGGCGGTGGAGATTATGCGTTCCATACGCAGGAAGGGGCGGGGCCTACGGAGCGCGCGTATTTTAAATACCCAGCCGGCTTCCTGCTCAGGCCGGCGTGCCTTTGAGCGAAAAGCTTTCTCCAGTGGCTTCTCCTTGCCTGAATAATGGAGCAGACACAGCGCGCTGAGCCCACTGATACCACCAATGAACCGGTACCTGGTGGGGTAAGAGGGGTTCTCCCACTGGACGGTTTTTATGTAGTCAAACTTATGGGGGTATTTGTGTTTGTATCCAGGTCCCTAAAGAATCCTCTAAGAAGAGTTCTAGGACCAAAGAGAGAGGGTGTGCAGTATGTAAAAAGAGGCTTCCCTCTTCCTGGTCAAAACCTTTATGTCAAGCCTGTGTGAGCAAGCTGGTGGAGGATGAGGCCCCCTCCATGATGGAGAGTATTAGATTAATGATCCGGGAAGAGGTTAAGGAGTCGGTCAGTGGTTTAAAGAAGAATTGCCCTAGTACTTCAGCCACGGTTGCTACTGCACCTTCTAGTGACAGTGATGTTCTGTCTGGCTTAGAGGAGGAGGGGGAACGTCCGTCGTCTGAAGAATCCTCAGACTCGGAATTTGCGGGAAAACCGCTTTTCTCCGCCGACAACATTAATACCCTGGTCAAGGCGGTGCGTGTGACTATGGGACTGGATGAGCAGAAAGCTCCCCTTTCAGTACAGGACTCAATGTTTGAGGGCCTGGGGCCAAGGAAAAAGAAAATTTTTGATGTGCACAAAAATATACAGGCGGTAATTGCTAATGAATGGAAAAGACCTGATAGGAAGTTCTACATCCCAGGATCAGTCAAGCGTAAATACCCGTTTGATAATGAAGTAACAGCAGCCTGGGATAGAGCTCTTAAGTTAGACGCTCCAGTGGCGAAAATGTCTAAAAGAGGAGCTCTTCCATTTGAGGATATGGGTTCCTTAAAGGACCCGATGGATAGAAGGGCAGATGTTTATCTCAAGAAAAATTGGGAGGCCTCTGCAGGCGCTTTTAAGCCGGCTATCGCCGCCACGTCTGTCACTAGATCTTTGAAGGTGTGGCTAGAGGAGCTGGAAGCCCACATTAAGGGAGGCACCCCTAGGGATCAGCTGTTGGCATCCTTTCCAACTATCTTTAATGCTGTAAATTTTTTGTCTGATGCCTCGGCGGATTCCCTCAGGCTGTCTGCCAGGGCCTCCGCCCTTTCCAACTCTGCTAGGAGGGCTATTTGGCTTAAAGGTTGGAATGGAGATGTCGGTTCTAAGGCGAAATTATGTGCTATCCCGTGTGAGGGGGAATTTCTGTTTGGGCCGGTCCTGAACGATCTGTTGGAAAAAGCGGCTGACAAAAAGAAGAGTTTTCCTCCTACCAGTCAGCAGGCCCCTAGGAGATCTTTTAGAGCTAGATTTAATAAGGAAGGGTTCAGGTCTAGAGAAAAATCCAGACAATTCCCAGTGAATACCAAGAAGTCTAAGGGGTTCCTTTTTTCCAGTTCAGAAGCCTCAAAAAAGCAGTCCCAATGACGCCAGGCCGCCTGTTGGGGGTCGTCTGTCTCTGTTTCTACCTCAGTGGCAGAGGATCTCCAACAGCGAATGGATTCTATCAGTCATAGGAGAGGGGCTAAGGCTGAGATTTCGTTCGTCCCCGGGTCGGAGGTTTGTGATCACAGACTTCAGGGGGTCCCGGGAGAAGCAGTCTGCTCTTCTGTTAGAGATAGATTCCCTTCTTCAGAAAAGGGTGCTGATAGAGGTCCCGGCCCAAGAAAAAGGGGAGGGATTTTACTCAACTCTCTTCCTGGTAAAGAAGCCGAATGGCTCATTCCGTACCATAATAAACTTAAAACTGTTGAATCAAAGTCTGGTGTACGAGAAGTTCCGTATGGAATCCGTCAGGTCGACCCTAAATTATCTCCTGCCCAATTGTTTCATGGTGTCGGTGGATCTCCGGGACGCTTATTATCACGTCCCCATTCATCCGGTTCATCAGAAATATCTAAGGGTTGCAGTTCATGTGTCATCAGAGATCAGGCACTTCCAGTTCAGGGCCCTTCCCTTTGGCCTGTCCCAGGCACCCAGGGTATTTACAAAGGTCATTTCCGAAATGATGGCCCATATCAGGGAAAGGGATGTGGTCATAGTCCCGTACCTGGACGATTTTCTACTAGTGGCTCAGTCAGCCCAGACTCTCCAGTCCAACATTGTTTGGCTCAGAGAGGTCCTGGTGAGTCTGGGATGGGAGCTGAATCTGGAAAAGTCGTGCCTGTCACCTTCACGAAGGTGCAGGTTCCTGGGAGTGGAGTTGGACTCGACTCTTCAGTCGTCCTTTCTTCCGATTCAGAAGAGATTGTCAATCAGGGACAGGGTCCAGAGTCTTGTCTCCCTCGAGAGTGTCTCCATAAGAGAAGCCATGTCTGTACTAGGGCTTCTCACGGCGGCTATTCCGGGGGTGGAGTGGGCTCAGTACCATTCGAGGCCACTCCAGCTCCAGATATTGGAGGTTTGGGACAGGGGTCTCACGTCCTTAGACGGGGTATTCACCCTCTCTCCCCAGACCATTTCGTCCTTGAGATGGTGGTTGGATCTCCGAAATCTGGAGAAAGGAGTTCCCTGGTGCAGAAGGGATGTCATCTGTTTGACCACAGATGCCAGCCCAAGGGGGTGGGGAGCTCACCTGGGTTCCTCCCTGTTTCAGGGTCTCTGGGATCCTCCCTCACAGTCCCAGTCTCAATTTCAAGGAGCTGAAAGCGGTTCTCATGGCCCTCTCCCAGTGTCACCAGTTCATTCAGGGGAGAAATGTACGGATTTACTCCGACAATGTGACCACTGTAGCATATATCAACAGGCAAGGGGGCACCAGGTCTCAGTCTTTAACGAACCTAGCTCACGACATTTTCCACCTAGCGGAGAGTTCCCTAGCTTCTCTTTCTGCAGTCCATTTAAAGGGAAAGGAAAATGTAAAGGCAGATTATCTAAGCCGTCACCGCCTTTGCCAGGGGGAGTGGTCCCTGGATCAGGAGATATTTTCCCTCATAACATCCCGGTGGGGGGTACCTTCCATAGATCTATTCGCCACCAGACAGAATCGAAAGGTGGAGGTTTTCTTTTCCCTTTCCCCGCGGGATCTTCCAGTGGCGGTGGATGCGTTAGCTCAGTCCTGGAAGAAGGGGCTTCTTTATGCCTTTCCCCCCCTAAGAATATTGCCAAGGGTCCTAAAAAAGATTCAGGAGGACAGAGCACTAGTGATCGTGATTGCCCCCTTCTGGCCGAGAAGGGTCTGGTTTTCAGAACTGCGCAGGATGTCGATTGCTTCCCCTTGGGTTCTCCCGGAGAGGGAGGGTCTTCTCTCTCAGGGGCCGGTAGTCCATCCGGAAGTTTCCAACCTCCAGTTGACTGCCTGGCTCTTGAGAGGAACATCTTAAAAAGTAAAGGTCTATCTGACGAGGTCATTTCTACTCTCTTATCTAGTCGCAAAAAAGTTACCTCCGAGATCTATCTCAGAATCTGGAGAGTTTTTTTCAGGTTCGCGGATAGACCTGTGGATGTTTTGGCCAACCCTGACATTCCCTTAATTTTGAATTTTCTGCAGGAAGGTTGGAAGAAAAAGCTTAGACCTAGCACTCTTAAAGTGCAGATTTCTGCGTTAGGTGCCCTTTTTGAATATAAATTGGCCAGCCATCCCTGGATTAAAAGATTTATTACGGCCATTTCAAAGATGTCTCCGATCTGTAGATCGAGGGTTCCTCCGTGGGACCTAAATGTGGTCTTGTCCGCACTCACGGAGGTTCTTTCGAGCCTATAGAGAAAATTTCCATTAAACTTTTATCCCTTAAACTTACCTTTCTCCTGGCCATAACATCTGCTAGAAGAGTCAGTGAGATTTCAGCTTTATCAATTGATCCCCCTTATTTGATTATTGCAGAAGATAGGGTGGTATTTTCTCCTGATCCTTCCTTTTTACCAAAGGTTTCCTCTAGATTCCATAGGTCACAGGAGATAGTCTTGCCCACTTTTTGTGCTTCGCCAAAGAACGAGAAAGAGAGGAAGTTTCACTGCTTGGATGTCAGGAGATGCCTCTTACAATACCTTCAGACCACTTCCCCCTGGAGATCCTCGTCGCATTTGTTGGTTCTGTTTCAGGGAACTAGGAGGGGTTCTTCCGCTACGGCTCAAACGATAGCCAGGTGGATAAAACAGGCTATTTCCCTAGCTTATTCTTCCAGCGGTAAAGTTCCTCCAGAGGGGTTTGGGGCTCACTCGACGAGAGCGGTCTCTGCTTCTTGGGCGGAGAGGGCCTCGGCTTCTCTGGAGCAAATTTGCAAAGCCGCCACATGGAGTACCCCACATACCTTTTTTCGACATTACAGGCTGCAGCTACCTTCCAATGATGGGCTGGTTTTCGTCCGGAAGGTACTACAGGCGGTAGTCCCACCCTGACTTCTAGTCTAGTCTCCAGGGGTGCTGTCATAGGCAAAGAGAGAAAGTTTAGATTACTTACCGGTAATCATTTTTCTTTGAGCCTATGACAGCACCCCGATGCATTCCCCCCCCCCAAAAAAAAAAAAGAAAAAAAAAAAAAAAGTGCACTTTTTTTGATATGGTGTTTAGATAGATTATGGATGTATTGTTGGAGATGAACACTGTTCCCTTAAGTTCTTGGAAAGGACTGGAGATGAGGGGGGTGGTCCCTCTTTTAAAGTGATGCCGGTGGTCTGTTTCCTGTCCTAAGGAAGGAGGCGGTCTCTCCAGGGGTGCTGTCATAGGCTCAAAGAAAAATGATTACCGGTAAGTAATCTAAACTTTTCTGCATGGGGATCTGCGTGGCAAAAACCACGCAACGTGTGCAGGTAGTCTAAAGGAGTTTTCGGGGACCACCATAATTAATTATTTCCTGTCAGCAGAAAAAAAGTTTTCAATATACCTGTACTTACCATCTCAAATTTGTGTGACTCGGCAGCTCTGGAACCAGGCCACATGATGATCCATTCTACATCTGTGACATCACATCCTTTACCAGGTTTTCAGTTTGGTCTATAGGCATCTCTTTCGCAGGGGAGGCGCTATGGATGGGCTACAATTATAACTCTCCCTGGCGCATGCACAGATAGTAGATTTATGAGTTTGTGTATGTGCCAGGGCGACGGGTTCTACTGTTCTCGTCTACAGTCCCATTATAAATTATGGAAATAATTTCCAGTAGCAGTGAAGTTATCATAGGCATGTGACGTTCCGTATTGTCATGATTGATCTAATAAATGAAATGTATCTGTTAATCAGTGATTACTGTGAATATATGTCTTTCTTGTAGAGCATCCTTGGTTCCTGTATACTCATTTGGGGAGAATGAAGTACTTGAGCAATATCATTTTAAACCCGGCAGCTGGAAAAGAGCCCTACAAGAAACATTCCAGCAATGGATTGGTTTTGCTCCCTGTATCTTCTTTGGACAAGGAATCTTTTCCAGTGCTTCTAAAGGAATAATGCCGCTTCATAAAGCCATCAACACCGTCGGTTAGTTTTTTAATATATTCCATTTGGTTTATGGTTATTGGAAGAATGTATGTAATGTTTCCTATGATACAGCCAAGACAAACCACAATTTTCATCAAAATGGAGACATTCATTTTTTTTTTTTTTTTTTAAATCAGATAGTTTTTATTAAACATTATTTAAACATTGTAGAAACAGTAGGGACTCGGGTATCTCAAATAGCATTACAGCAATAAATGGAAATCACATATATAGCTGGTAGCTGAATCCCAGAACCCCCACCCAACTCCTAGCAAAGAGATGGTTATCCGGATCCTATCATGAGTACAATATACCGCCACAGCCTGCATTACATCACCAACATGTCTAGGTCTCACTAGTAGTCATATTCAATTATGGCACCCCCTCCACACTCCATAACACCTTGTCTGCTGTCCTAGCATAGAGTATTCCCAAACATGGACGACTATCCAAGAACTGTACCGGACTGCCCCCCCACCACCACAAGGGGAGTTGAAACAGGCCAGGGAGAGGAGCATTCAGCTCTGACAGAGAACCACTTATCCCACAACCCTGTTAAGGAACTCTCCAATGGAAGGGGGGTTTGGACGAATCCAATGTCGGGCTATTAGCTTCCGGGCCTGGAACAGCAAACGTTGCACACTAAGGCGTGTATTATGTTCTTTCATATCTAGCATACCTAGGACGCAGGCTCTAGGATTGGATGGCACTTTAACTTGGTATGCATCCTTTGTATTTTATAGCACACCCGACCAGAAGTTTGAAAGCCTTGTGCACTCCCAGAACATATTTAATATAGACTCAGGACCCATTCCACACCGTGGGCAGGAAGAGTCAGCTCGAACCCCTATTTTAAATGGGAAGGAGGGGGTCCTATGTACTCGATGGACCAACATTTGCTGAGAAATGCAATGACCCTCGCAGACTGATAGCTGCGGCGTTAGTGCAAGTACCTCATTTCACTGCTCTACTGATACAGGGCAAAATAGAGACATTCCATTTCTGTGAACTTCATATATGTTGTAGGCAGTTATAACCCACCAATATCATCATTACTGGGTGAGAGGCCTAAGTCAGGATTTGGGGGGGTACTAGGCCTCTCATCCAGTTAAGCCAGTACTCTCTGCTCTGCACTGATGAGGGGCAATCACCGTGAAACAGCTGTCTGCAGATGAGATGCTGGCTTATTTAATATCCAAGTCATATCTCAAGGCCTATTTAAAGGGTTGAACATTGACTTCTAGGATAGCTGCCTTACATCTGATATTCCCCATGAAGCATGCTCTCTCCTCCTCCATGGTCTCAGTTTTGAGGCCTGTTTTGCTTTGTACCTTCCCTCTTTCTCTCTCACCTAGACATTGCTGTGTAAACTGAGATGCAGCTCAAGTCTCTTTAAGAAAGTGGAGCATGTTGTGTGTAAAGAGCATAAACCTGCTCTAGAATAAATTAGTAAGGACCAGAGATGGGAGAAGACTGCATATCTTAATAAACACTATAGTATATGCAAAGCGCTTCATATTTTTTTTTTTTTATATTAATTTGAATAATAAAAATTCTTGCACACGTGCACAGGATTTAATGTGCAGGGTTTGCCCAGACTATCATTAACACATTGAGAAAGGATAGAGGGTGAATCATAGGGTGTGTTTCATCTCAAGGGGATCGAACCTTGGCATTAGGTGGAACCTCAGACTGTTGTGGTGGTTATCCTGCACTGAGCTCTTGTTTTTCTTTTCAGTTGGTAAACCTATCCCTGTGCCTAAAATGGAGAATCCTTCTGAGCAGCAGGTGGACGCGTACCATGCTCTCTACATAAAAAGTCTACAAGACCTTTTCAATGCTCACAAAGAACGGTTTGGTCTTCAACAAAGTGACTCTTTGGTGCTCATATGAGAACAGAAGATTAACTGGACCAAAAGCCAACAGAGCAGTGATGATGGATTGGACTGCCAGTAGCATCAGAATATATTAGGGGTTTATACTACGTGACACCTGAAAATTGAAACATCCTTGGGTGGTTACGGCACCCCTTAAGAAGGAAAGGTGAAATACTGAGAAACCTATCTGATGGTTCAGTGGGAAACACTGTCTGCTCATGCGACCCATGACAAGTCTTCCAGGAAGCGGTGTCATTTATACCAGTGTTGTAACCCTATTGCCCATGGACAATTACTTGGGTTAGGAGGACATGTGTAATAGGAAGAATGTACTGTGTATGATAAACTGTTCTGTATAATCAACTTTGACATAAAGAATGAATGTAACCTCATGTTGTAACGTCTATCTGTGTTGTCATCTCTCTTCCTAGCACAGGTAAACATTTCTTGCTTTCTAAATAAGTCATGGATTTGAAAGCACGAACAGAAATTAAAATAACTTGTTCAAGTTTGGACTGGTTTTCCTTGGGCCCACCAGAAAAAAAATGTTCTCTGCTCCCAAACTATGTGTCATCAATAAAGTCTAATAGGTTTTGATTTAAAGAAATAGACCCTAGTGGCAAGTTATTGGCTCTAAAGCCAGTTCCAAATGTTTTTTCCCTCATGGGACTTGGAGGGCCACTATGGTAACAGAACCTGGACCCATCAGAAAATCCTCTGGAACCCTGGTGATACAGTCCAGCACTGACCTTACTCTGCTCAAATGAATCACCAAGTAGAGAACATCAAAAATATTAAAAAGTATGCTTTCAGGCTGGAAATCCACAAATGCACTGTAAATGACCTGCCTTCTGTGTCCTATAGCTGACTGCATATTGGACTGACCTTGTCTGCAGCACATGGACTGTACACAATCACACTGGTCCTCAGCATTTGACACTTGGCTTGAACATCACTGATGTTTCTTATCAGACGATCACCAAAATGTATCTATTAGAAGAAGCGATGAGCAATTTATGAGCCCTGTATACTACTGTCAAAGTAGCAATCAGTAGTGGTCAATAAGAACCATTAGGCTGGGGCTATACCGTGAATCTAAAAAAAAACAACAACCCTGCTGAACTTTTTGTGATTCTGGTGTCATGGCGACCTGCAAGTCACACTTCAATCCCTTTCATTTCTATGTCCTATCTTTAGCCGCAACGTGTGGATCACGTGACTCATTTATTTCAATGGGTCTTCACCGTGATGCAGAGTCTACACGGCCAGTGTCTGCGTTTTGCGGATCCGTGGTTTGTGGTTCACAACATAGACACGGTCGTGTGCCCCATTATTGCCATTACCTAGAACTGGGTTCTTAGTGCTATTTTTTTTTTCTCTTCTTCTCATCCTTTTTAACTTCCACTCATGGTTGGGCTTACTGAGCGGAAGGAAAAAAGCAGAGGGAAAGGACACATTGGCAGCCTTATTAAAGTTTATACAGCACATACATCATGGACCAGAGGAACTTTATCGGCCTAGTGAGGATATGATAGAAAGATGGCATACCTTTAGGCCCCATTTACAAGACCGTGTGAATGGGGTCGTATCTATTCCGCAATATTGCAGAATAGATGCGGCCCCATTCACCTCTATGGAGCGGGGAGCTAGCTCCGTGCCGCAGCTCCGATGAAGCATGTCCAATACTTGTCCGCATGCATGGACAAGTATAGGCATTTTGAATGTGGCTGCCCGGCGTGTGTTCCGAGCGTTCGGAACACACGCCTGGCGGCCCCCGTATTATTGCGGGTCCGCAATAATACAGCCGTCTGAATGGGGCCTTAAAGTCACGTACATTGGAGATAGACTCAGTATTAGGGCTTGTTCACACGACCATATGTCTTTTGCGGTCTGCAAAAACGGATCCGCAAAAAACACGGATGACATCCGTGTGCATTCCGTATTTTGCGGAACGGAACAGCTGGCTCCTAATAGAACAGTCCTATCCTTGTCCGTGATGAGGACAATAATAGGACAAGACTCAATCTTGCGAAACGGACATACGGAAACGGAATGCACACGGAGTACCTTCCGTTTTTTTTTTTGCGGACCTATTGAAATGAATGGTTCTGCATACGGTCCGCAAAAAAACGGAACGGATACGGAAAGAAAAATACGGCCGTGTGAACGAGCCCTTACACGTGACCCTGTTTATTTGCCAAACCCATTTGAAACAAGGTGTAAATAATTAGATACAAGAAATGATTCATGTAGAATGATTAGTCCTTCCCCGTCTTCCTGGATTATCTACTGTAACATTCCTAAGGTATTCATGATTGAGGACTAATTGGCCCAGCATACATTAGATCCGTGTGCTTGATATGTACATAACATGATTACTTCAAACTTCCATTCTGCATTAGGTGTTTTTGTCTTGGACTTAAGTTCTACTTGAAATGAGCGAGACCACATCACATCAGGCTCCTAGCTTTCACAGATCCAAACAACTGTACACCCCCTCATGTGTTTCATTGCCATAAAGTTTATTTTATGAAAATGTCCTATTGGCCTAATATCCTAAAAAAAAAAAAAAAGGCAAGAAATTGACTGCTACCACAGACCAGTGCGGTCAATGGGCAGTTCTCCAGAGTAATAAACATTTTCAATTCATATTTTCAGTTCCACGCTACTTTCAAACTATGTTTGCTTCCAGTGAATAGGAACAGTTGGGTTTACATCACAAGGTTAAAAAACTCTGGTGGATTTAAAAGCTGACCTTTTCTTGGCTGCATTCATGTACACAGCATGTTAGTATATAAACTTCTCATGTTTATAGGAACCACAAGTGTCTCAGCAGGGACTGACGGACAGATGTTCTTCTGGTTTGATGGGAATGGTTGAGCACTATGGGAAGTAAAAAGAGATGATGAAATGTAATGGTTAAAGGCTGTAATACTAAGCAGCAATAGTTTATTAGACACCTAAGTTATGTGGGAGATTTTGAACCGTTTGATCATGTTACTAAATTCTCTTGCGATCAATTTGAAATATATGTATGCTTATATGAAGGGTTACTAATTCAATCAATTTGCGGCACACTACTTGAGGAGGCAAATTAAAGAGGTTGTCCTTCCATTTATCTTGATGACCAATCGTCAGGATAGGACATAAATATCAGATCGGCGGGGGTCCGACCCCTGGCACCTCCACTGATCAGCTGTTTGAAGAGGAGACTGCGCTCTATGCTAGCGCTGCTTCTTGGCCATTACACTATGCGTTGTTTCCTGTGGAGTTGAAGCGAGTCAGGTCACACTCTTTCAAATTCAAGTTGGGTAACAGGAGACGGTTCCCAGGCTGAGTAATATAAGTGAAGACAAAACTCCTGTACTCCAAAGATTGCTTCAAGTGATTTATTAATAATTTCACATGTGGGTCCAATATCAACAGCTCGTCGGGGGTCGCATAACTAGATTCCTGTGGAGTGGCAGCGTAGTGGAATTACAAGTACCCGCTCTGAGGGCCAGGATGAAGGGTAGCTAGGTTCTACCTAGGGTGCCCCCTTGCAACCAAGTAGGGGCGCAATAATGGCTGTATCTGTGGACGTTTAGTCTCAAAGGCTTCAGGCTGCAACCTCCTGCGCCGGGTCTCGCATGATCACGTCGTTGCGTGCCCTGGTGCAGGAGTGGGGCTGACGTGGACCTCTTGCGCCAGAACGCAGCAACACAGGCCACAGATCAGAAGAGGTCTGTGGCCTGCAGCACAGATGGCAGAGGGGGAATGGGAGTAAGGTAAGTGTTTTTTTGTTTTTTTTTTTACCTTAAGCAATGGCACTAGTAGTACTGCGGGTATTATATATACTGGCACTGGGGTGGGGGGAACATCATATATATTGGCACTAGGATGAGGAGGAGCATCATATATACTAGCACTGGGGTGAGGGAAGCATCATATATGTACTGGCACTGGGGTGAGGGAAGCATCATAATATGTACTGGCACTGGGGTGAGGGAAGCATCATATATGTACTGGCACTGGGGTGGTGGGTAGTATATATCCTGGCACTAGGGTGGGGGGGGGAAGCATCATATATACTGGCACTAGGATGGGGGGGAGGATCATATATATTGGCACTAGGATGGGGGGAGCATCATATATATTGGCACTAGGGTCAGTGGAAGCATCATATATAATGGCACTAAGGTGGGGGGGCATTATATACAGGAACAACAGGGGGGGAATGGAGGAGCATTATATATATATACTAGCTGAAGGACCCGGCTTCGCCCGGGTATATTTAATCTACTGTATTTCATTTTATGTTTGTGTGTGTCGTTAAAAGATATCGAGAGTTACGTCTACAGTGACCGTCCCTTTAACAGTGACATCCACAGCAGCCCGCCCCTTAACAAAAACATCCATAGCGCCCTCCCCTTTAACTGTGACCTCCACAGCAGCTAGGGTGGCCACTGTCTTCACCCCAGAAAGCTGGACCTCACAGGCCATTCCCCTAAACGTGAAGCAGCGCCCCTGGTCCCCATGAAGCCACACCCCTAAACATGAAGCTGCGCCCTGAGCATGAGCTACTGAAAGGGTGGACATCCCTACGCCCGTCCAGGCACTGCACCAGACGGAGAACAGGGAGCCGGAAAAGCGGACTGTCCAGCCTAAAGCTGGACATCTGGCCACCCTAACATCAGCCTGCCCCTAGAGTGGCCAGAGATCTGGTTTTAGGCTGGACAGCCTGGCTTTGAGACTCCCTGTCCGGCGCAGGGCCTGGACAGACACAGCTTCTCCTCTGTGTCTTCATGGAACCAGGGGGCGTGGCCTCGTGTTTAGGCGCGTGGCTTCATGAGGACCGGTGGCACGGCTTCATGTTGGGGGGAGGCTGGACAGCCTGGCTTTCAGACTCCCTGTCTTCTGTCATGCGCAGGGCCTGGATGGACACAGGGATGTTCCTTTTGAACAGCTCACTTTCAGACAGCAGCACTGTGCAGTCTGAGCATGAGCTGCAGGGAGAAAGTCACCCTACCGCTCCTGCAGCTGACAGAGGGTGATTTTTACCTTCATTTTTTCAATCCCACTCAAATGTGGCGTGGAAGGGTGTGGCCTGACTGAGTCGGGGGCGTGACTTAGTGGGACCTGTGGGTGGTGTTTTTAAGTCCTTCTTTTGAAGGTGGCCTGAATTACTGATCAATGCCATAGTAATTTAGGAGGAAAGTGGGTAGAAGTGGAAGAAAACATCTTTTATTACTACTGAACGGTAAATATGTGAAATTTACATTATATTAGGTAATGATATATTTATATTTATGGTAACCGGAATATCCCATTAACAGTGTCATCCACAGCGCTCTGCCCCTTTAAAGCAGACCTACAGCAGTGAACTGGCTAAGTTGTTATGGAAACCTGTTGTGTGTGGAGACTAACTGCCTGTGAGCTTGTGAGCTTCTATTGGCTGATAAGGGTCATGTGACCAGGCTTCTATTGGCTAATGCATTTTTTGGGAATATCTCAGGAACGGTACGTCCTGGAGAGCTGAGACCTGTTCTAAAACCGTCCCGGACACCTGATGTACCTGTGTGCCAAATTTCGTGATTGTAGCTGTGACGGTGCAGATTCCTTTAGCGGACGTACACACACACACACACTCAGCGTTATATATTAGATATATATATATATATATATACATACTGGACTATGGGGGGCATATACATGTATATACCGGCACTACTGAGATGAAGTGCAGTATAATGAACATAATTGCTTAAAACGGCACTGTACTTTCAGTAAAAATTTGATGTCATAGGGATATATCGGTGGGGGTCTGAGTGCTGAAAATTCCACCAATCTCTAGAACGAGGGGAGAGAAGTGCTCACTCTCCTCGCTGAGAGCAAGATAAACCCATAGACTTTCTATTGAGTTCATCTCGATTCCGTCTGCATTGACTAGTGAAAACGCACTAAGCGAGCGCTTCTCTGCCACCCAATATTCTGATGTAAAGCTAGCCGCCTAATAGGTGGTTTAAACTGAGACCATCTAAAAGTGCACCAGATTTATCATCCAGCATCAGCCACTGTGATAAATCTGGTGAATTTTTTATACTTCTTTAAGCTCATACTGTCTAAAAATCAGACTTTTAGTAAATCTGCCTCAATAACTTTCATGTTTATACACTAATCACGTTATTATTTTGTCAAATGTTCCTTTCATTAAAGGCATGTGGTTGTAAGCGCCTTGATCACTATTAGACAGTAGACACATGATCAGGTTTGCAGAAGATGTTCTTCCTTGAAGAAGGTTTAAAAAGGGAAGCGGAGATGGTTGTGATAGAGTAGTTGTCTTCAAATGTGTGCACAAGGCTGCAGACCATCTATCTGAAATTAGCTGTACATAGGGTGCTGTCACCCACAGCTTATTGTGGCAGTTTTTAATGCTTTTTTTATGAGCCAAAGCCAGAAGTGGATCCAATAGGAGAAGTGGAAGTTCTTCCTTTATATTTCTCATTCCCTCACTTCTAACCATGGCTCAAAAAACTGCATCAAGATCTCTTGCAAAAATCTGTGTGTGACACCACCCTAAGTGTACAGCCTGACATTAAGGTTCTTTAATGCAGTTTTGAAATTCAAAACCTGGAGGCCATTACTCATAGAATCACCAGAAACTTAGAGGAAGCTAATAATCAGAATCACGGAAAAAAAAAAGTGGTCTAAAATGACAGAGAAGTGCTCAAAACCCCATATGCTGTTGCGCATATCAAACCGGGGGAGCAATTCCTGCATATGTGATCCGTTGCTAACAGCAATCCCCAGCAAAAATGCATATAATGGAGGATGCCTGCAGCGGACCACATGTACCACAAAAACATCCTACACAAGGTAACCAATTGTGTGGATGTGACAAACTATATAATCAAACAAATCACGGAAAAAGGTGCACTACAATGGTAATGCAATTGATAATATATGGCTAAACCCTCACACTGATGTTAAAATGAGACTTTCGCCAATATATTCTTATATCAAGAACATACCGGAGCCCGAGCACCGCGTCAAGGTATCTCAGAGTGGCACGGGACCTAACGCTAACCCTACTTATGCCATATGGGCAATTATGGAAGGAGCATATAGGCCGACACATAGTGACCAGCGACCAGTTACCTCCAGCGTGAGATCACACATCCAATGGGAGGGGGGGGGGCGGGCGAAGGCTGTGAGTCCCACCTACCAATGACTCATTTGACTCAGGTCGCACATGTGCACCAGAATGTTACCATAAGATCTAAGTCAAGGCACATTCAAACCTGGAGTTGCCACACGTCCAGGTGTAAATGTACAAACACAATCACGGAAAAAGCCATATATTATCAATTGTATTTACCGTTGCAGTGCACCTTTTTCCATGATTTGTTTGATTATATAGTCAGTCACATCCGCACATTTGGTTATCCTGTGTAGGATGGTTTTGTGGTACATGTGGTCCACTGTAGGCATCCTCCATTATATGCATTTTTGCTGGGGATTGCGGTTAGCAACGGATCACATGTGCAGGATTTGCTCCCCCGGTTTGATATGCGCAACAGCATTTAGACCACTTTTTTTCCCTGTGATTATGTTTGTACATTTACACCTGGAGGTGTGGCAACTCTAGTTTGAATGTGCCTAGATTTAGATCTTAGGCTCAATTCAGACGTCTGTGGATCACGATCCTTCTGAGAGCAGGAGTGCACGGCGTCATTGGTTGCTATGACGCCGTGTGCTTCCTGAGGCCGCCACTGTACAATGATACACTGTACACACTCGTATAGAGTGTATCACTCTACAGCGGCGGCATCAGGAAGCGCACGGTGTCATAGCAACCATTGACGCCGTGCGCTCCTGCCCTCAGAAGGAGCACGGTCCGGGATTTCACGGACCATGCTTCACGGACGTCTGAACTGAGCCTTATGGTAACATTCTGGTGCACCTGTGCAGCCTGAGTCACATGAGTCATTGGTAGCCTTTGCCCCCCTCCCATTGGATGTGTGATCTCACGCTGGAGGTAGCTGGGAGCTGGTCTCTATGTGTCGGCCTGTATGCTACTTCCATAATTGCCCATACGGCATAAGTAGGGTTAGCGTTAGGTCCCGTGCCACTCTGAGATACCTTGACGCGGTGCTCGGGCTCCGGTATGTTCTTGATATAAGAATATATTGGCGAAAGTCTCATTTTAACATCAGCGTGAGGGTTTAGCCATATATTATCAATTGCATTTACTGTTATAGTGTTTGAAGCTAATAATCTACTGTTATGTCACATGTCATATCAAGTCATATCTGTCCTTTATATTTTCTCTCCATTTATTGATTTTGGCTTCCAAAACTGCATCAAGAAATCTGATCTACCCCAAGATGGACATACAAAACAATAAAAGAAAATCTAGAAATCCATCTTCAACTGCTGGGTCATTGTCACTTGTTTCAAAATGTTAAAACCAGTGGCTGAAATCTAATAATTACCTAAATGTCCTCTATCTAAGCAGATGGCTGAACATATTTAAAGGACATCTGTCAGCAGATTTGTACCTATGACACTGGCTGACCTGTTACATGTGCACTTGGCAGCTGAAGGCATCTGTGTTGGTCTCATGTTCACATGTGCCCGCATTGCTGAGAAAAATTATGTTTTAATAAATGCAAATGAGCTTCTAGGAGCAATGGGGGCGTTGCCATTAAACCTAGAGGCTCTGCTCTCTCTGCAACTACTGTGCCTTCTAAACTTTGATTGACAAGACCAGGTGTGAAGACATTTACACTGCATCGACCTGTCAAAGTACAGAGGAAGCAGCAGTTGCAGAGAGAGCAAAATTTCTAAGTGTAACGGCAACGCCCCCGGCGCTCCTAGAGGCTCATTTGCATACATTAAAACATAATTTTTCTCAGTAATGCGGGCACATATGAACATGGGACCAACACAGTTGCCTTCAGCTGCCAGGTGCACATGTAACAGGTCAGCCAGTTTCATAGGTAAAAATCTGATGACAGATACCCTTTAAAGGGATTATCCCATGACAAATGTTAAAATATCAAATCAAATCAGAACATGTCAACCTCTTTCTAACAAAGCTATAACCAGCGCTGTACCTCACATGGATCCAGAGATCTCCCCATTCATTACTCCAATTGCTCTGCTAGAGCAGCTTTAGTGGAAGAGTCCTTTCTCAGGGGCACTTCCTGTCTGCTGCAGCTTGTGGCAGTTGAAGGATGAAACTGAGCATGTGTGGCCACCTCAGTGAGCAGGACAGAGAAATTAGAAAAAGAACAAACAGCAGGTGGCGCTATACAGAATGAATAACTTAGTAGCTAAAAAAATTACATGCAGTTTCAAAAGTATTCAGATTCAGGTGCTGGTTTGAAAACTGTAGAACAATTTTTCGTGGGGCAACCCCTCTAAAACAATAAGCGCCTGTCGACTGTGATTCGCATTTCGTTATGGATTCCATGCTCAAATTCATGACAAATTCAATGACAATCCTCGTGTCATCCACGTCAATGTTGTTTCGGCAACCGTGTTCACATCCTATGGAAAGTGTCCACCAGAAATAAAAATCTGTGAGAATAAGGGCTCATGCACACAACCGTATGTATTTTGCGGTCCGCAAAACACAAATCCGCAAAAAATACAGATATATGTGTATTCCATATTTTGCGGAACGGAACAGCTGGCCCCTAATAGAACAGTATAATCCTTGCCTGTTATGCGGACAATAATAATACATTTTCTATTGTTTTGAGGAACGGACATGCAGACATACGAAAACGGAATGCACACGGAGTAACTTCCTTTTTTTTCCGTACCCATTGAAACGAATGGTTTTTACATACGGTCTGCAAAAAAAATGGAACGGACACGGAAACAAAATACGTTCGTGTGCATGAGCCCTAAGTAGCATGGTCTTCATTCTAGTGAAAAGCCAGTAGATTTGCCGTATTAACCCCTTCCCGCTCAGCGCCGTACATGTACGGCGCAGCGGGACGTGACTTACCGCCCAGCGCCGTACATGTACGGCGCGCTAATCGGCCGGGTGCAGGAGCTGCACCCGCCCGATCAGCGGCGGGGGTCCGGCTGTGCCCAGGTGCCGGACCCCTGGGGAATGCGCCAGCATCGGTGAAAACACAGATACCGGCGAATTAACCCTTCATGTGCCGCATATTCAGGATGGCGAGCGGTGGGCCATCGGGTCCCCGCGCTGCTGTGACGGGGACCCGATGGCTTGGATGGCAGCCCGATGCCTTCCTTAGGCATCGTGGCTGCCATCTCTGCGAGCCTGTGCGATCCAGCCCCCTGGATCGCACAGGAAGCAGGCTGTAAGTGTATTACTGTGAGTAATACACTTACAGCCAATGCATTACAATACAACAGTATTGTAATGCATTGTGCAGGGGATCAGAACACCAAAAGTTAAAAAAAAAGTGAAAAAAAGTTAAAATATAAAGTTTTCCCCCCAATAAAGTGAAAAAAATTGTTAATAAAAGAAAAAGTAGGCATATTAGGTATCGCCGCGTCCATATCGACCGGCTGTATAAAAATATCACATAATCCATCCCGCCAGGTGAACACAGTAAAAAATAAAAACAGTGCCAAAACAGCCATTTTTTGGTCACCTTCCCCCACAAAAAGTGTAATACTACGCGATCAAAAAGGCGTATTTAACCCAAAATGGTACTAAGAAAATCGTCATCTTGTCCCGCAAAAAATGATACTCTACCTAAAACAATCGCCCAAAAAATAAAAAAAATATGGCTCTTAGAAAATGGCAACACAAAAAAAAGATTTTATTCTGTTCAAAAAGAAATATATTATGTAAAACTTTCCAAAAATAAAAATGTAACAAACTGCTCTATAAAAATATTACATGAGATGGCCCTCCAGGTGAATGCTGTAAAAAGTTTTTTTAAAAAACTATGCCAAAATAGCCATTTTTTTCCCTCTTCCCTCACAAAAAGTGTAATAGCAGGCGATCAAAAAGGCATATTTAACCCAAAATGGTACCAATCAAACCGTCATCTTGTCCTGCAAAAATGATACCCTACCTGAGACAATCGCCCAAAAAATAAAAAAAATATGGCTTTCAGAAAATGACAACACACAAAAAAGATTGTATTCTGTTCAAAAATAAATCTAATGTGTAAAATTTAATAAAAATAAAAATGGTAGACATATTGGGTATCGCTGCGTCCGTAACAACCTGCTCTATAAAAATATCACATGATTTGCCCCCTCCGGTGAATGCTGTAAAAAAAATTATTTTTAAACTATGCCAAAACAGCTATTTTTTTCACCTTGACTCACAAAAAGTGTAATACCAAGCAATAAAAAAGTGTTATTTACCCCAAAATGGTACCAATAAAAACGTCACCTCATCCTGCAAAAAATGAGCCCTCACATAAGACAATAACTCAAAAAAATAAAAATCAATGGCTCCCGCAAACCAATGCATCAAAAGCTGTTCTGCAAAATCCATATGGTGCTCCTTCCGTTCTGAGTCCTGCCATGTGCCCCCACAGCAGTTTATCACCACATATGGGGTGTTGCCGCATTCAGGAGAAAATGGGTAACAAATTATGGGGGGCTTTTCTCCTGTTACCCCTTATGAAAATAAAAAATTTGGGGCTAAAGCAACATTTTATTGGAAGAAATGAAACTTTTCATTTTCACAGCCAAGTGTTTCCAAATTCCATAAATAGCGTAAAAGGGGTCAAAGTGGCCAGTACCCCCCTTAATATATTCTTTGAAGGGTGTAGTTTCCAAAATGGGGTCACTTTATGAGGATTTCCACTGTAGGGGTACGTCAGGGTCTCTCAATTACAAAATGGTGCCTAAAAACCATTCTAGCAAAATCTGCCACTAAAATCCGTATGGCGCTCCTTTCCTTCTGACCACTGCCACAAACCCATAAAGACGTTTACCACCACATATGGGGTATTTCTGTAAACTGCAGAATCAGAGCAATGTATATTGAGGTTTAGTTTGCTGTTAACCCTTGCTGTGTTGCAAGAAAAAAATTATTAACATGAATAATCTACCAAAAAAGTGAAAATTTTGAAATTTCCCCTCCATTTTCCTTTAATGCTTGTGGAACACCTCAAGGGTTAACAAAGTTTGTAACAGCAGTTTTTTTTATAATTTGAGGGGTGTAGTTTCTAAAATTGGGTCATTTATGGGGGGTTTCATTATGTAAGCCCCTCATAATCACTTTATATCTGAATTGGTGCTTAAAAAAATGGTTTTGGAAAATTTGGTGAAAATTTGAAAAATGGCTTCTAAACTTCTAAGCCTAAAAAACCTCTAACGTCCTAAAAAAGTAAAATGACATTTATAAAATGATGCCAACATAAAGTAGACATATGGGGAATGTAAAATAATAACTATTTTTGAAGGTATTACTATTTATTTTGAAAGTAGAGAAATAGAAATTTTTGGTAAATTTGGTAATTTTTTTTTTTATAAATAAAAATGAAATATTTTGCCACAAATTTACTACTGTCGTGAAGCACAATATGTGACGAGAAAACAATCTCAGAACGGCCTGGATAAGTAAAAGCGTTCCAAAGTTATTATCACATAAAGTGACACATGTCAGATTTGCAAAAAATGGCCTGGGCAGGAAGGTGAAAACAGGCCCGGGGTTGAAAGGGTTAACTAGGCCTAATCCTCATAGCACACCAAACTACCTATCCACGCCTCTGATGTCTGCCACAAATCCTGGAGTAAAATACATGACAGACAACAATTTGCAAATCGGACATGTCTGAAAATACTCTAAAACTAAAAAACTATTCAGCACGAAGTGTGCAGAGATTGCTGCCATTACAGATAGGCTGTACGTTACATATACATACATTGTGTCCTAGACATATAATTTAAGTTGTAGATGATATGTGGCTGTGTACAGACTGTCACGTGACGCTCATACCAGAACCATACATTATGTACCGAGGACAAAGACATAATCAGCTCCATGATGAGATAATTATACACTAGGTAAAATCTGGGACAACTTCCCGGGAAATAGCTGACCTATAAGTGAATTCTAAATATTCTCAAAATATCCTGTTGTGAACTGTCACTTATATATGATGCAATTGTATTTACCGCCATTATATGGATTGCCCCCTTTATGTACTTGAGAAGACAAAGCAGGTAAAGGATTTCTAGTCATTTATCCCTGCTCTCCCATTAATATACAAGCAACTTATATCCAAGGGCAGATTTGGTATTTTTGGGACCCCAAGCAAAAAGTATGTTTGGTCGCCTCATTGAACTGAGCTCTGCCCCCACCAGCCCTCTAAGCCCCAATCTCAACTTAGCAGTGTTACCTGGGCACTACTGCTCTACAGCTAGGGCTGGCTGCACAGATGGTTTGTCCATTCATTTAGCCCTGTTTCAGACAAGTGTGGTCTGGTGCAGAAATAACACTCCGTCTGTGAGCGTGATTCCACATTATAGACACTGCTTGTTTCACAGGAGCGTACAGCATTATAATGATGTATAATGCTGTGTGTCTTTGCATGACCTGTATCTACTTAATTGTACTGGCATAATGCTGTCAGTATAATTCAGTAGATAAAGGTCTTGCAGAGACACACAGCATTATAAATCATTATATTGCTGTGCACTACTGTGAAACGAGCAGTGTCCATAATGGGGAATCATGCTCACATATGGGGCGTGATTTCCCCACAGGACACGCTCATCTGTAACAGGTCTTAGTTGTCTTTTTCAACCAACTGCTTTTGGCCAGCAGGGCCCCCCTGATATCTGGGGCTTAAAGCATTTGCTTGGCTGTGACTTGGATGATAAAGTTCACTCCTGATTATACCGCTGTGTCCTGTCAATGGTGAGAGAAGAAATGCTGAAGTGATATGGACATAAAAAGATAGATTCTCTGCTCTCCATTCATAGACTACATAGAGCAAAAACATACTTCTTTTTTAAGGGCCACTGTTATATACTGAACGCAATAATACAATAGCCAAAATGTTATGAAAATCCCTTAAACGGCATCTGTCAGCAGATTTGTACCTATGAAACTGGCTGACCTGTTACATGTGTGCTTGGCAGCTGAAGACATCTGTGTTGGTCCCATGTTCATATGTGCCCGCCAGGGTTGCCAACCATCCAGAAATTTCTGGACAGTCCGTAAAAATAGGCAGCTTTTTTCCTCTGTCCGTGAAAAGAAATAGAGGTGTCCGTGATTTTTTTGAGGTTGGAGATACTTGACTAGATAATTTTGGTGGTAATTATTATCATTTTACAGCTCACAGTAAATGTTGGTAATGAGTTCTGATCAGTACATTGAGCTACAGACATGGATTACTTATAATATTTAGCCTTCATTATGGTTTTCCAATTTGTCCGTTAAAACTGTTGGCCGTCCGTGAATTTCGGATAAGTTGTCCAGAAAAAAGAAAAATTCTTGTTGGCAACCCTGGTGCCCGCATTGGGAACAAGGGAATCTGTCACCAGGAGAATCATTATCAAACCGGGCACAGTGCCCTGTAGGACTGCCTCTTCTAGGCATACATCTCTCTCCCAGATCCATTGCCGAAATTGTGAGAAAAACGCTGTTTAATCCTTTCCTAGCCATTCCTCCTTCCACAATCTTCTTCTGGCCCTGTCTATCAACTTGAAAGGGGAGTGGCTAGGAGGTGGGTGAGCTAGGGTGCATCAAGTGGCTCGGGATCGCCCTCAGGTCACTTACAAAGTAATCGGCATCAGAATTAAAAATTATTTTTATCACAGTTGTGCAAAGATGTAAATGTGGATTTAGATGAACCAATAATCATGCAATAATCTTGTTCCTGAGAACGGTTGCTCCCGGTCATCTGGCTGTCTAAATATACCGCCGATCACCTGATGAATAAATGAAACACTTGTTTATCGGGTGATCCTGTTGCTCGTGCAGGCACCACCGATCATGGCTTCTGAGCAGCAGATCATGTGGTATAAACAGTGCTGCTCAGAAGCCATGATTCTGTATGAGGATGAGGGATCGCTATAGCGATCCCCGTCCTCATACAGTAAAGAAGGGGTTATCCGACACTAACAAATGCCCCTCACACTAATTCTAACTACCTGGCTCACCGCGCAATTCCTGGTTCCCGCACCGCCAGTGCTGCTTCTCCCCATGCGCGGATGAAAACATCCAGTGGCAGACGGGGACAAGCCTCCCTAGGGTCCCCATCACCACCTACCATTGGCTGCCCCCCAACACCGGATGTTTTCATCCGCACACGAGGAGAAGAGGCAGCGGCACAGGTACCAGGAGCAGTGCGGGTAGCCAGGTAAGGGCTCTTTCACACTAGCGGCAGCACGGATCCGGCAGGTGAAGGGTACCGCCGCATCCGTGCTGCCGCAGGGACATGTGTGGGGCAGGAACCGAGCTCCGGCCCCACACATGTCACACAGTACATACACACAGACATAGACCTGCACACATACATACATACACACATACAGACATACACATAAACATATACAGACATATACACATACAAATACACATACATACTTACATGCTCCCGGCAGGTCTCCAGAGCGCAGGAGGAGCAGGACGGCGTGCACATAGAACGATTCCCTACAGCGGCCTCTGCTGGGCGCCGGGTGGAATCGTCCTATGTGCACGCCGTCCTGTTCCTCCTGCGCTCTGGAGACCTGCCGGGGAGCATGTAAGTATGTATGTGTATTTGTATGTGCATATGTCTGTATATGTTTATGTGTATGTCTGTATGTGTGTATGTATGTATGTGTGCAGGTGACGGATCCGTCATGAACTCCATTGAAAGTTAATGGAGGACGGATCCGTTCTCCATTGTGTCACACCAAACGGATCCGTCCCCATTGACTTTCATTGGGGTCATGACGGATGCGTCTTGGCGCGGATGCCTGGACCGGAGAGCAAACCACAGCATGCTTCGGTTTGCTCTCCGGTCTGAAGACGGAACGGAATGCTTTTAGGAGCATTCCGTTGTCTTCAGTTCACTTTTGTCCCAATTGACAATGAATGGGGACAAAACTGAAGCGTTTCATTCCGGTATTGAGCCTCTATGATGGAACTCAATACCGGAATTATAAAACGCTAGTGTGAAAGTAGCCTAAGTAGAATTAGTGTGATAATCCCTTTAAAAACATGATTTAAACAATAGGTCATTTTCTGACAACACATTCCCCTTAAAGGGGTTGTCTCACTTTAGCTAGTGGCATTTATCACGTAGAGAAAGTAAATACAAGGCACTTACTAATGTATTGTTATTATCCATATTGCTTCCTTTGCTGGCTGAATTAATTTTTCTATCACATTATACACTGCTAGTTTCCATGGTTACTACCACAGTGCAATCCATCAGTGGTGGCCGTGCTTGCACACTATAGGAAAAAGCGGCGGCCTCTCTGGTGGCCAGGACCACGGGAGCGCACATAGACTGGTGCTTTTTCCTATAGTGTGTAAGCACGGCCACCACTGCAGGATTGCAGGGTGGTCTGTAACCTTGGAAACGAGCAGGGTATAATATGAAGGCAGCAAAGGAGGCAAAATGGAGAATCACAATACATTAGTAAGTGCCTTGTATTAACTTTCTCTACATGATAAATGCGACTTACTGAAGTGACACAACCCCTTTAATAAAGGTCAGAGATCTGTAGTTTAATTATGCTCCTTTGCCTTCCCACCCACTGACTAATCTTGTTCATCAGCTTTTAGTTGGCAGAGTGTCACTGGCAGGGGTGGGGCGGGTTTCTCTATTTAATTGTACGCAGTATACCTCTATATAAATTATAATGCTGTAATCACATAATGCCAGCTACGCACATTCACCCTAGGCAAATATGTGTAGGAAAGGCAACCAGTGATTGCTGGGGACAGAAAACAAATGTTTGGTGACACTGCACATAAACTGCTTAAGAAAACAGAACAAAGAACAAAGTCTTATAAAAAATGAATGCATCCTGGTATCGTGTTTTAAGTGGATCTTGTAGAGAAGTTGATAGGGGTACAAATATTTCTCAAGCTGTGAAGAAACAGCCAAGAAAAATAAGACATTGTTTCTCTAAGTGCTGGAGACAAGTGATGGAATGTACATGGGGTGATATTCGACTGAGAAGAAAGGATACGTGTATTTTAGTAGGAAAAAGCCCATAACAGTTCATTCGCTCTCAATTAATGGATAAAAGCTACCTTCAGAGACAAAATGAATTGTCATCTGAGGGATCAGGTTACATGTAGACCATAGAAGTTGATGGAGGTGGGACAAAGCTGCTGGAAAGAGACAGAGAGACACACGGAGATTCTGCTGCAGTATCATCTAGTAGCTACCTCACCTTAGTGCTGGATTCACATCTACACCACACAGTGCTGCTCCATAACGTTCTCCATACTGCTGCGACAGGAGAGAGATGGGTGAACAGGATCTCCTCTTCTCTGTGTGTGCCACATATGGGAGACATCATCGTAGCTAGTGTCCACCCACTCTGAGTGAAAAATACAGAATACAAGCCATATAATGTACAGTGTAACTCATGTTCACGCACAACAGCCCAATCTGAAAAGTCACCTGAAACAACAGCTAAGCTTTGAAGAAGACCTATTCTGTGATGTTGTTCTATTCCTCTGTTATCCATCCTGGAAATGTAATAACTGAACTGCCAACTGGGCGTCATGGGAGGGGGGAGGACTGCACACTCTCAAGGAGATGATAACACCCAGCTGGTAGTTTATACCAGATCCACATACACAGCGGCTGTCAGCAGTTCTTAAATTACTGTTCCCGGACTGTCAGAAGGGTAATGCTTAGTCTTGTAGTCCCTACAGAGGGTGCAGGACCATGAGTTCATTGTATTTTTCAGATGCTGAACAGCCAATGAAGACTGTGTCTCTTTTTCCTCAGCCGATGTAGAACTACAACTCCCAGTATGGTCTCTCTCTGCCTGTGCTGCCTGATACTCTGATACCCTAGGTCACTTACTTGAACTGACCCTGCCATTTTGCTAAAATCTGTATAGAACATCTCCAGGGGTGGCATAATTCTAGGATAAGCCCTGTATGTCAGATAGGTGCGGCTCCTATTCATGTCCAGTACTTCTGCTTACCTCACCCACCAAATGATAATGCTAGTGATGCAGTACAGAATCAAATAGTGGCAGATAAATAGCTATTGTTTGAGGCCTGCAACGAATAAAACCGTTTGTGGTTTGCACTGACTCAATTTATAGTAACACCCAGAAAGCAAATACAACAATACAAGTAGAACAGAAAAAACGTTCTGCAAGTCATGTGATGGAGAAGAGTGCATCTTCTACGTGGGATGTGTCAGCCCCATTCTAAATCATATAACCCCTTTAGGGTGAGTTCACACCTACGGTACGTTTTTCTTGCGGTTTTTTGTGGCCAATGCCAAAAGTGCACCCAGCAGGAAGGAGACTTTAAATCCTTCATTCTTTTCCAACCCACGTCTGTCTTTGGTTCAAAAACTCTTAAGGGTTATCCCAGAATCTGACATTTTTGAATGTCCTCCTAACGTCAGAAAAGAAGCTCATACCTGCATTATAAGCTTACTGCCTATTTATTTAACTACATTCCCCACAAGCTCCTTGCTCTTGGCCCGCTGCTGTAGCCTGGGAGTGTTAACCCTGCGCAGTGAGTATGAAGAAAACGCGCATGTGCAATGTCACTGCACAGGAAGAAAGACGGAAAGGCTCTACACAGGAGGATGAAGATGCATGCTCCTCCTGAGAACTAAAGAACTGATGGAAGACATTTCCAGTAACAATGAGGTACAATTACCAGTTAGCATGGGGTATTTTGGGGGTCTTGGCAAAAAAGAAAAAAAAAAGGAACATTTTTTCCAAAAATCTTAGCTAACAGTTGATTTTACAAACGGGAAAATGAGACGTGTGATATTCAACATTATGTAATAATAAGGATTGTTAAGGGGGTTGTCCAAGATTTTGATAGTGGTGACCTACCCTCAGGACAGGCCATCAACAACTGATAGGAGGGGGTCCCACTCCCAGCACCCCCACCGATCAGCTGTTTGAAAAGACCACTTCCTAGGACAGTGACATCATGTTTATCGGTCATTTGGCCTAGGCACAGATCAGTCCCATTCAGGTGAATGGGCCTCAGCTGCAATACCAAGCCGCTATACAATGGACGGTGTGGTGCTTGGTAGTCAGGAGGCTGTGGATGATTAGTAGTAGTGCTGGGGATCACTGATTGGATATTGACTTATCCTGAGGCCTAGAATAAGCACTGCACGGGTCTCTTCGGCTCTCACACGAGGGCCCGGATTTGCAGAAGCGCTGATCCAAGCAATTTAGCCCCTTATATGCCGCAGTCAATATCAACCATGGCATCTAAGCAGTTTCAGAAGAAATGGGCTCCCTCTGTCTCCCATCAGCTCCCAATGAATGAGATTGTGGGGTGCCGATTTCTTTTTTTTTTTTTTTTTCTTTTTTGTAAATTTTTTATTTTTCAAGTCTTAACAAACAAAGGTACAAATGGCTTTGTTTACATATTTTGTGACCATCAAAAGAGTCAATAGAAATTGAGCAAAGCCCAGAAATAAGCAAATACTGTTACATAAAATACAAACAAGTGGATACATAACAATGCAATGTGTCATCAAATGTACTCCGAAGAGCAACACAAAAAAGATAAGAATATAGGTGAGTATGCGGGTGGGTGAGTTCAGAGAATATGGGAATGCAAATGAAAATGACGGGTGGGAAGAGGGGGTTGTAAACGAGCAAAGACAAGTAAAGTTGTCCTGACCAACAGTATACAAGCGTACCTACGTATAAGGCTTTAACATATCAACATGTCCAGGGGCGGACTGGGATCTTAAAGTGGCCCTGGAAAAAATACTAAAAGTGGCCCCTTATTGTAGTTGGGTCCAAATTGATGGAAGGCAGGGCCAGCAATACCATATTGTGACACATTATACAACCCAACAGAGCCAAATACCACAGTCCATCACATAATACTGCCAGCAGCACAAAATACATCCCCAAAAACTTCCACTGGTTGGCCTTGAGGAGCGCCCAGGTGGCCCCCCTGGGCATCGGCCCACCGGGAAATTTCCCTGTAAGTTCTATGGCCAATCCGCCCCTGAACATGTCAACTATAACAGTGTATTAGACTAGGAACAAGGCAAGGAGCTGAAATAACATATCAGCGGACAGTACACCATGACCATTTACAGAGATCAAAGTGATATATGTTTGGCTGAGGGGCGCAATATTATTTTCACTGTTATCATTACTGGCATTAGTAAGAGTACGACCCACAGCCAAACACGTAGTGTCATGAATCTAAACATTATTAAACATTCACATCATCATTGAGGCGTGCAGTCGGTAGAGAACCAGCAGAGGTAGAAAGTACAAAAGTAAGAGGAAGGAAGAGAGGAGGGCAAAGAGGTGAAAGCATAAAAATAAGACCAAGACTAGTAAAAAAAACCCATTTAGCTCATTCTGAGTTGTTACAGATAATTCTATTACCCTACTATATAGTAGATTAAGGTACTGGTAGAGCATTTGGCATGATAACAGAAAAACATTGGGATATCATAAAAGAAAGTGATGAGGGGATAGTCATAAGGTGTTAGAGATTAAAGACAAGACATAGAAAAAGACCCAGATGGGTATATTTGAGAGTTGGTCTTGCCCAAGATATCACCAGAGGTCTCCCACAGTTGGTTCCAGGCTCTGGTGTAATGAGCTGATTATCCCATAATGGCGATATGGATCTGCAGAACCAGCAGAAGACCGAGAAAGTTCCATCTTCTTTTCACTTAGTCCCCAATGCTGTGTGAGATCAAGAGGTGAGAAAAAACCTACAAATTTTTCAGGTTAGCGGTGTGCCCGCAACAAGAAACAATCAAAAACATATTTGTGTATACGAGGCCCTCAGGCTGGTTTAAAGGTCGCAGTTGGTGACCGGGGTGCAGGGCGCTGGCGTTTCGGCCTGGACACCGACTGCCATGGCTCTATGCGAGGGAGTGACGGGATGGATGTTCCAACATCCGCCGGCAGCCAGGAAGGTATAGTGATGGGCGCAATACCCAAAAGGCGCCAAATTTCATCCAGGTCATCCAGGGTCTGCACTCTATAGCGACGGCCATTATGCACTATAGATAGGCCAAACGGATAGAGCCACATGTAGGCCAAGTAGCTGTTCAAGCAGAGGCCTCAATATTCTGCGTTTAGCGAGAATAGAAGGGGCGATATCTTGATACAGGGCTATTTCTGTGCCAGCATAATGCACTGGAGATTTTCTCTTGCTGCTACTGTAGTAAGATTCTATTTGTGTCCACAGGTCCTCAGGTAGTCTCTTTATACGGATATTCCGTCTTCTGTTTCTGTTTTCTTGGTCCTCGATCAAGATAAGTGCTTTATTAATATAGGCAAGATGTTCGGCCGAGCGAGACTCCAGCACCGTGGAAGGATCAATAATGGTTGCACACGTGTTTTCCAGCCCCTCTACTCTCGCGCCAATGTGCTTGATTTCATTTTTGATCTCCGTTAACTCAGAGAGTACAGGCTGAAGAGCCTGGGTAATAGTAGATTTGAAGAAGGCTTTCGATGTAGCGGCAAGGTCCTCTTCTCCTTGTGCACCAGTTACCGTGTTGTACTGGTCAGAGTCCTCTGCGTCTTCCCGCTCAACTGCTTCCTCCAGCGCCATCTTTGCTGACTTGTTCTGGAAACTGGGCGCTTTCTGCTGGAGAAATCTATGAAGGTCCAACGGGTATTTTTGGTGTTGTTGGGAACCCTGTTGGTCCTGCCTCCTTTCTCTTCCATATTTGACCATGTTGATGGCTCAAAAAAGGGATTGTAGGTCGCTTGTAGGGACTGCTGCAGAGGAGCTGATCTCTCACGCATCTGTCTCCATTAGCGGTCAGGCTCCGCCCCCGCGGGGTGCCGATTTCTGTGCATGGCTGGCTGGGGCCTAATGGAGGCCCCAGCCCTGCCTTCAGAGTATCTTAGCAACTTTAAGAAATATTAAATAAAAAAAATTCCAAGTTGAAAAATACATATTTGTAACACTGAAAAACTGATTTCCAGAAAATTGCAAAAATAAAATCCTCTACCCATATTTGGCATTGCAATGTCCACAATGACCCACACTACACAATTATCATGTGACTTATCGAGTATGGTGAACACCATAAAAAATGCCAGAATTGCTGTTCTTGCTTATTCCCCACCAGAATAAAAGCGATTAAAACGTTTTATGTACCCCAAAAATGATACCAATAAAAACCACAAACTGTTCTGCAAAAACCAAGCCCCCACACAGCCCCGTAGAAAGAAAAATAAAAAAAGTTATGGGTCTTGGGATGTAGTGATGCAAAAACCTTTTTTTAAAGGGTTTTTATTGTACTAAAGTAAAAAATGAATGCCACAAAATTAACATAAAAAAACTCAGTGGCAGTATTGATATTTTTCCCATTCTCCCACTACAAAACCCTGCTTATTACTAGTATAAACGGACAGTGGAGAACACAGGAGAGGTGAGAACTGATTATCTATCACCACTAGAACACCCTGCTTATCACTGATTATAGTATAAGTGACAGGAGAGAACACAGGAGAGGTGAGAACTGATTATCTATCACCACTAGAACACCCTGCTTATCACTGATTATAGTATAAGTGACAGGAGAGAACACAGGAGAGGTGAGAACTGATTATCTATCACCACTAGAACACCCTGCTTATCACTGATTATAGTATAAGTGACAGGAGAGAACACAGGAGAGGTGAGAACTGATTATCTATCACCACTAGAACACCCTGCTTATCACTGATTATAGTATAAGGACAGGAGAGAACAGAGGAGAGGTGAGAACTGATTATCTATCACCACTAGAACACCCTGCTTATCACTGATTATAGTATAACAATAGAAAATTCGGACCAGCGATAAATATATATATATTTTCATAAGTGCATATCCATAAAGCAAAATTATAGAAATACAAAGATATATGGATATATACTTGCACAACATGTAATAAGTAATAGGAGTAAAAGTAAATCTGGATATATGTGGCGCTATGCCGACTAAAGATAAAAAAGGAAGTCCTTAGTTACACATATTTGCAAATGCGTGATTATGCCCACTCACCAAACTTCACGGTAACTTCCTGTGGAGTGGGTCCTACACTCATCTATGCCTCTGTTCAGACTAGATCCAAGTCTCCATTATTCAGGGCGTGTGAAACCAGCTAAATAGGAATCCTATCAGGAAGTCCTGGTGAAATGGGCGTCGCTAGGTCCAAAAGGGTTTGCGGGGCCCATTATATATAACAATAGAAATTCGGACCAGCGATAAATATATATATATTTTCATAAGTGCATATCCATAAAGCAAATTATAGAAATACAAAGATATATGGATATATACTTGCACAACATGTAATAAGCAATAGGAGTAAAAGTAAATCTGGATATATGTGGCGCTATGCCGACTAAAGATAAAAAAGGAAGTCCTTAGTTACACATATTTGCAAATGCGTGATTATGCCCACTCACCAAACTTCACGGTAACTTCCTATGGAGTGGGTCCCTACACTCATCTATGCCTCTGTTCAGACTAGATCCAAGTCTCCATTATTCAGGGCGTGTGAAACCAGCTAAATAGGAATCCTATCAGGAAGTCCTGGGTGAATGGGCGTCTACTTTTACTCCTATTGCTTATTACATGTTGTGCAAGTATATATCCATATATCTTTGTATGATTATAGTATAAGTGACAGGAGAGAACACAGGAGAGATGAGAACTGATTATCTATCACCACTAGAACACCCTGCTTATCACTGATTATAGTATAAGGACAGGAGAGAACACATGAGAGATAAGAACTGATTATCTATCACCACTAGAACACCCTGCTTATCACTGATTATAGTATAAGGACAGGAGAGAACACAGGAGAGGTGAGGACTGATTATCTATCACCACTAGAACACCCTGCTTATCACTGATTATAGTATAAGGACAGGAGAGAACACAGGAGAGGTGAGGACTGATTATCTATCACCACTAGAGCACCCTGCTTATCATGATTATAGTATAAGGACAGGAGAGAACACAGGAGAGGTGAGAACTGATTATCTATCACTACTAGAACACCCTGCTTATCACTGATTATAGTATAAGGACAGGAGAGAACACAGGAGAGGGTGAGAACTGATTATTTATCACCACTAGAGCACCCTGCTTATCACTGATTGTAGTATAAGGACAGGAGAGAACACAGGAGAGGTGAGAACTGATTATTTATCACCACTAGAACACCCTGCTTATCACTGATTATAGTATAAGGACAGGAGAGAACACAGGAAGAGGTGAGAACTGATTATATATCACTACTAGAACACCCTGCTTATCATGATATATAGATATAGGACAGGAGAGAACACATGAGAGATGAAGAACTGATTATCTATCACCACTAGAACACCCTGCTTATCACTGATTATAGTATAAGGACATGAGAGAACACAGGAGAGGTGAGAACTGATTATCTATCATTACTAGAACACCCTGCTTATCACTGGTTATAGTATAAGGACAAGAGAGAACAGAGGATAGGTGAGAACTGATTATCTATCACCACTAGAACACCCTGCTTATTACTGATTATAGCATAAGGACAGGAGAGAACACAGGAGAGGTGAGAACTGATTATCTATCACCACTAGACCACCCTGCTTATTACTGATTATAGTATAAGGACAGGAGAGAACACAGGAGAGGTGAGAACTGATTATCTATCACCACTAGACCACCCTGCTTATTACTGATTATAGTAATAAGACAGGAGAGAACACAGGAGAGGCGAGAACTGATTATCTATCACCACTAGACCACCCTGCTTATTACTGATTATAGCATAAGGACAAGAGAGAACACAGGAGAGGTGAGAACTGATTATCACCAATAAGACACCCTGCCTATTATTAGTATAAGGGCTGTTTCACACAAGCGAGTCCATTGCAGGACCCACGCTCCGTGTTTGAGCGTGATCCTTCGTTCTGGACTTGCAGGAGTGCATGGCATTATACTGATTTACAATGCTAGGAGCGTGATTCCTGTGATGGACTCGCTCATGTGAAACAGCTCTAAGAAACAGGGGAGAACTCAGGAGAGATGAGAACTGATTTTCTATCACCACTAGAACACTATGCTTATTACTAGTATAAGGGACAGGAGAGAACATAGGAGAGGTGAGAACTGATTATCTATCACCACTAGAACGTCCTGCTTACTATTAATATAAGGGGCAAGAAAGGTGACAGCTGATTATTTATCACTACTAGAGAACCCTAAATGTCACTGATTATAGCATAAGGAAGAGGAAAAAAAATACAGGCGAGGGGAAAACTGATTTTCTATAAACACATGAACACCCTGCTTATTACTAGTATAAGGGACTGGAGAAGACAGGAGAAATTAAAACTGTCTTTCTATCACCACTAGAATACCCTGGTTATCACTGTTTATAGTATAATGGGCAGAAGAGATGAGAACTGATTTGATCACCAGTAGAACACGCTGCTTATTACTAGTATAAGGAGGAGGAGATAACACAGGAGAGGTGAGAACTGATTATCTATCACTACTAGAACACCCTGGTTATCATTGTTTATAGTATACGGAGGAAGACAGAACACAGGAGAGGTGAGAACTGATTATCTATCACCACTAGAACCAGAGCCGGCGTTGGGGGGGGCAAACAGGGCAATTGCCCAGGGCCCCTATCCCTAAATGGGGCCCCCTGCTAAGCTGCCCAGACAGACATGAAAGAGAGCTGGTGGCCGCTCTTGACAAGAGTACAGACGCAGGGTCCTTTTTGCTGTGGTGAGGAGCTGGGTGCTGAATCCATAGCACCGGCTCCACAGCAGGCAGAGCTTGGCCCCGCCCCCTTCCTCTCTCTCTCTCAGGGAGGCCCTGCACTGTGGATGTAATGGCCTCCTTCAGCCTGCTCCTGAG